>AWWV01013089.1:0-12807 GCA_001974805.1 Corchorus capsularis
AAAAATATGAATGTATACATGTCATAAAGCATTTTTGCATTCATGATGATATTGTTGATGCCATGCTCATTTGAGAAAGTTAAATTGACACCGAGGATGGAATAATTTGGTAGAATGTGACAATACTTGTCCATTTTAATCCTAATTTCCTAGGCTTGAGGTATTAATTTGGGAGTCTCACCAATCAAGTGGAAGGTGTCCAAATAATACCCCTCGTATAAATACTTGGTAAAGATGTGATTAAATTGTAATACATGCATCATATGCATAATTAAAGCCTTAAATCTAGTGTGATTAAAGAAAATTAAGAGAAGTAAATCTTAATTCAGTAAAATTAAGAAATATAAAGGAAATCAAGAGAAAGGAATCTTAATTAGGGAAGATTAAGAAAAAGCAAGGGAAATAAACCTCAATCCAGTGTGATTAAAAAGAATTAAGAAAAGAAAATACAGTCAAGGTCCTAAGTTGGGCAATTAAGAAGAGTAAAGTCTTAATTCAGGGTAATTAAGAAAAGAAAGTATAGTCAAGGTCCTAAGTTGGGCAATTAAGAAGGGTAAAGTCTTAATTCAGGGTAATTAAGAAAAGAAAGTATAGTCAAGGTCCTAAGTTGGACAATTAAGAAGAGTAAGAGAACTTAATTCTGGGTAATTAAGTAAAAGCAGGTAAAGAACTTAATTCAGGGCAATTAAGTAAAAACAGTCAAAATCTTAATTCAGGGCAATTAAGAAAAGTAAACATAGTCAGTCAAAATCTTCATTCAAGGAAATAAGGTAAAAGTAGTCAAAGGAGCTTAATTCAGGGAAATTAAGTAAACATGGTCAAATAACTTAATTCAGGATAATTAAGTAAAAAGCAGTTGAAGGACTTAATTCAGGGTAATTAAGTAAAAACAGTTAAAAGGTAAGGATAGGCACAGACTTAATTTCAAGGAAGGAAATTAGGTAAAGACAAACATAGACTTAATTAAGGGTAATTAAGTAAAGTAAGTACAGACTTAATTTCAAGGAAGGAAATTAGGTAAAGACAAGCATAGACTTAATTCAGGGTAATTAAGTAAAGTAAGCACAGACTTAATTTCAAGGAAGGAAATTAGGTAAAGACAAGCATAGACTTAATTCAGGGTAATTAAGTAAAGTAAGCACAGACTTAATTTCAAGGAAGGAAATTAGGTAAAGACAAGCATAGACTTAATTCAGGGTAATTAAGTAAAGTAAGCACAGACTTAATTTCAGTGAAGGAAATTAGGTAAAGACAAGCATAGACTTAATTTCAAGGAAGGAAATTAGGTAAAGACAAGCACATACTTAATTCAGGGTAATTAAGTAAATTAGCAAAGACTTGATTTCATTAGAATTAAGTAAAATCATCAAAGACTTAATCCAAAGATGATTAAGTAAGATCAGACAAAAACTTAACCTCCGGGGATTAATTAAAGAAAAGGACTTGGTTCCAAGGAAGGGAATTAAGTAGAGCAAAGGACTTGATTCCAAGGAAGGGAATTAAGTAGAGTAAAGGACTTGATTCCAAGGAAGGGAATTAAGTAGAGTAAGGGACTTGATTCCAAGGAAGGGAATTAAGTAGAGTAGAGGACTTGATTCCAAGGAAGGGAATTAAGTAGAGTTAAGGACTTAATTTCAAGGAAGGAAATTAAGTCAAGTTAGGGACTTAATTCGGGGTAATTAAGTAGCGTCGATAAAGGGACTTAATTTAGGGTAATTAAGTAGCGTCAATAAAAGGTTTAATTCAGGGTAATTAAGTAACGTCAATAAAAGGCTTAATTCAGGATAATTAAGTGGAGTCAATAAAGAGCTTAATCTAAGAAGAGATTAAGCAAAACAATAAAAGGGCTTGATTTATAAAAATTAAGTCAATAAAAGAAGGGAATAATGAGACGGCTTAATCTAAAGAGAATTAATTCAAAATAAAAGGCATAGTAACATCGGCCTAATCCGGATAATTAAGTAAAAAAAATAACAATTTGGACCTAATAAAGAACTAATTAAGATCGATAATAACTCGTTTAAAGAGAATGATAATATCGGGCATGAATAGACTTAAAAGATAGTGACGACCAATTATAGAAACCCTTAGTTAATCCTAGACCAGTCAGTGTCGTCGTTTCGACGGGCATCGTGGGGGTGCTAATCCTTCCCCACGCGTACCCGACTCCCGAACCGTAGACTCTGGTTAAGCAGACCTTATTAGGTTTAGTACCACCTTTGCCTAGCATAGGTTATTATTAGACCTAATAATCGATTAGGTGGCTAATTACACATAGGTAGAAAAGATTAGTGGCGACTCCCCGTAAGAACCTTAAGTAGTAGTTTTCCCGCCGAGCCGCACATTGCGACAGCTTGGCAACTCCGCTAGGGACGTCTTTAGAGAGTCAAACTGAACACTGGTTTAGAATTAACTAGGGGTTTCTTAATTGGTTGTTTATTTCCTTTTCTTGCTTGTCCATGTCTATGTGCTTTATTTTGCATACATGTCATTAATGGCTTCATTTTTTATATATGTTCTGCTTAACCCCTTTATCTGCTTTGTTTTTATTGGGGGTAGTTTAGGAATTTGGGTTGAGCATATGAGGTAAAGGTTTGTTTGTTCCTTCACACGTGCACTAAGTAATTTGCATTTGCATGGTGCTTGAGCTTACACCGGAGCTCTAATCCTTTTAGGAGGAGGCAAAGTAGCTAGCCCTCGTGTGACGATAGTCACCATGCGGGTTTGTAGTGAACACCTCCACTCAGACTGAATTCTTTCCAGTGAACCTATTGTGGGTGAGGAACGGAGGCCTTACTAGCCAAGAATTGGTGTCAGTAAGGACAGTTTGGGAACCTTTAGATCCAGTATAAAGCCTCACCCAGCATATAGATGCCTTGAGTGATATCCAGCTTAGGTAGAGCCAATCCTGTGAGGATAAACCAAGGTACACGGAAGGAACATTTTTTACCTTGCATATCTCGCTTTGCAAAACTGGATCGTAGAGTGAGCAATCGCATTGCTCACGATAAGTAGACCAACCTGCCCCAAGGCAATGTATTTGCCAAGTTTTATGAAAATGTTTTTACAGAGCAAGTGGGGCACTTTCTTTCCAAGCTTTTCTTTAGTTATCAGTTGCTTACCCTTATATATATACTCCTAAGTATCACTAACACTTTTCCTTGTCTTCTTATTTTCCTTTCATTTCATCTTAACACCATGCATTTGTAGGATTTGCCAAATTACAAACAGGATAAAAGATGCTCGATTTAAGGGGCATTAGAGCAGCTTTCACGAATCGATGGACCCGATTCAAGATATCGCTAGATAATCTTTATTGCGATTATAAATGAGAAATTTTGTTCAAAAAAAAATCTCCCTTGAGAATCATGTATTAAGCCCTCTTTTAAGGTATCTTTTGTCCCTATTGTCCGATGGCAAATGTTTAGATGCCTCGTCCATGTACATACCTCATTTATTCAAAGCAAGAACCCTGATTATTCACAGAATTGTAAATGGTCACGGCTTTTGGCTTGTGGAAGTTCCTGCCAAATTGTGGAGGGACTCCATGTTATAACATGTCATAGTATTTATTCGCATCAATTGCATCAAGGCAAGAACCCTGGTTATTCACAAAATTGTAAATGGTCATGGCTTTTGGCTTGTGGAAGTTCCTACCAAATTGTGGAGGGACTCCACACCTTTAAAAATCTCAAAATAACTTGGTAAATAAAGATTAATAATAGAATACTGACGCTCAAAGCCGTCAAGAGGGGCGCCGACATCCGTTTCCCAGTGTGCTCATAAAGGCCATCAAGAGGGGCACCAATCCTGTTCTAGTTATTGTAGCAGAAATCATCAGAGCTGTCACACCACTACCGTGTGAAAAGTGGGAAAATGATTCAAAAGGAAAGGGCCCAAGTGCTCTAGCAGACACTCATCCAGATGGTTTCCATGTGGAAGCTTGGAAGAACCATAAACGTAGCTCTATAATGGCCAGATTAGGACCATTGAGAGGAAGGGGCATGACCTCTCTTTGATTATGTTCAGATTACTCTTTGATTCCTTGTGGTTCTCTATTTGCAAATACACCCATCTATCTCTTCTTGTTTTTCAGCAAAGTCAGAGATTGGGTGACCTGACGAAGCACATTGTCAAGCTGACCGTGAGTGTTGCAGAAGTAGAATGCGGTCAAGGAGCTTCCTTCCTCACATACTTTTAAAAAAACCAAAACGCGCCAGTGAAGTCGCTTCCGCTCAGACGTCTTGCCAGTCAATAGAGGACTTCGGGATTGTAAAGTGGATGATAAGTGCAGAAGTTCTCAAGCGGTCTCTCGAGGGTCACACAAGCTCCAGATCAATCGTAAATGGGCAACGAAAGCCCACCTTAGGAGGAATTTCTGAAACCTTGGATCTTATCGTGCACATGCATCAACATAACATTTGGGCTTAAGTTACTGTATTTTGAAACCTCATCATGTAGGATTACCATGCATTCGTAATTATTAGGATTGTTGCATTTGCATTAAAAGGAAAAAGGAAAAAGGAAAAAGTAAAAAGTAAAAAGAAAGGAAAATATTGTTGAATAAAACTTGCGGAGTCAAGTGATCGCCACTTAAAGACAATTCTCACAAGTGCTCAGCTAGGGGCAAAAATCTTCGCTTAGGTGACGACCAAAGGAATGAAGGGAGTTTTTAAGAAAGCAAGAAAAATCTTTCGATTTGTGCCAACACATTGCCTACGTTCTAAAAGAGCCCATTCTTTCTCTCGGAAACCAAGTCGAACCAAAATTCCATATTCTCATCAAGATGTACGGAAACCTCTTTGTGCCACAGAGGAAATCACTTAAAGGGCCACAATCAAGTTACTTTTAGGCCTTTAAGAGACAAATTGGTTCAGAAATCGATGGCACATTGCAAGCCATCTTCGTTATAAGAATCACACGCTCATCTTCATCAATAAGGACGTCAAACAAGACAAAGAGGCAGAAGACATCAATCATCAAACTCCCATCAAAGAAGAAGAAAGAACAACAGGGCCTAAAAAAGAAAGAGGTTGCAAAAAGAGAATAAGAAGAATTGCATCATCATGTGCTTGCACAAATTTTCAGGATGATAAAAAACAAGAGACGTTTTTTAAGAAAATTATTTTCAAGAAAAGGTTTAAAAAAAAAGAGTTTTCAAAAGGTTTTGGGTTTTTCTAAAGGGTCGCCTTTCATCAAAATATCCAGATCTGAAATGATAAATGACCTTCTTTCTTATTCCTTCGCTTGTAGAAAATAATCCATAGTTGTCCCCTTTGAGCCTTATGGATTTTTGTTTCGATTCAACCCTGATCAAGGAGCACCCTCCACACTAGAGGGCAAAGACGAAGAAAGATCAATCGCAAAAGAACGGGTTTGCACTCAAAATCTACAATGCGACATTCCAGCAGTAATGAGTTCAGTTCATAAAAGAAACATTCAATTCACTTCATCAAATAATCCAAATCAAAAGTGAGTGGAAAGCAAAAAGTCGAAAATGGAAAAGAAAAAGGAAAAACAAAGAAGTGAAAGCTGAAAAATGGAAAATCAAGTCTGGTAGCATCCTTCGTAATAGAGAAAGTGATCCTTGGATCAAACACCATCAAACACGTTTTGAGCCTTTTATCCTTTCTTTGGCACCCCTAGCCCAATCCCACTTTACGTGCCTAGTAAAGTCCATCTTTGATCTGATCAGGATATCGAAGGTGAATGGACCTTCCAAACATAAGAAATTGTTTTGTAAAAGAGAAAATGTTTTCCTCAAAAAGGTTTTTAGGAAAAAATGATTTCAAAAGTTTTTCAAATGCAGTCGCATGGTGAAGCAAAGAAAAAAAGAAACGAAAAACATAGTTCTAGGGTGAAAACCCGAAAAGGGCAGTCTAGAGCAAAGATGGGAATTTTCGGAGCCTCTAGAGCAGTTCAAAAAGCGTGATTCCTTTGCAGTTATGAGCATTGCCTCGAGAAGATAAAAGTCATCAAAGTCATCAGATATCACTACAAGAGTTTAGATCTTTAGTGACAACCATTTTGTTACACTCAACCATTTCGTCACAAAAAATAGGGTTTCTGTGACAAAAAATTTCTTCGACACAATTGTTGAGATTAATTGTGATGACTTTCTGTATCGTCACTACTATTGTGGTAATTGTGACAAATGAAGGTCTCTCACAATTAAGTTGTCACTATTAATGTGTTAATAGTGTCGAAAGTTTGGTTGTCACTATAAGGTTGTCACAAATAGTATAGTGAAATTGGCGCCAAAGTATTTTTGGCGGGAGTTGATTGTAATTGTGACAAACATATTTTGGTCACTATTATTTTCACTTATTGTGACAAGAAAGTTGTTTGTCACTACAGTTTTTACTATTTGTGACGATGCTTGTTGTCATTATAATGAACTTACCATAATGGTACCTATTGCTCAAAATTATTGTGAGAAAAAAATTGTCACTTGATTATTTACTTATTGTGACCAAATTATCTTCATTATAAAATCAACAAGTTAATGTCGATCAAATGTCATCACAATAACGAACTTAAAACTATGATCACCACTATATTCTTAATTATTGTAGTAAGAAAATTTTAGTCACTTAATCATTAATCTTTTTTTCTTGGTTCCGCATGCACTCGTTATCCAGAGTTTTGCTCTAACTAATTCGGATTTGATCTGCGTCGCGTACCTGGTTTGGTGGGGGAATGTACCAACGGGGATGGCTGCGTACGCAAGATCTCGAACTTTAGACCTGTTTAAGCTAAAACAAGTCGCTTACCACTCGATCCAAGTCTGCGTTGGTCATAATCATTTATTTTTGTTTTAGTACAAACCACCTAGTATCCGTTATGGTCACATTAGATCCCACTAATTAATATAGAGTCAAGCCATGTCAAATTCCAAATTGGGGAACAATGCCACACCATGCCTATTTCATCCATTCATAAGACTTGAAACCGAGATATTACTTAAGAAAAATTAAACTCATTCCACTCAATCCAATTGACGTGGGTACTTAATTATTCATCTTTTATTCATAATAATCTTTGTCAACACAAAAGCTTATCAAATTAATGGCAAGTAGTGCCATACCAACAATTAGTTGGTCCAAGTGATTCGATACTTATTCTCTTACGTAAGGTTTCAGGTTCAAGTCTTTTTAAAGATTTTAGGAATAAAAGAAAACATGCTCTCATTAAAATAAAACAAAATTCCCACTGCAGTGGGAAAGTCATCCCCATTGACCTGAAAAATCATAAACCAAACATGTGATTGTTGCATTCCCTACGTTAGCTCCCACAAGGAATCAATGATCCCTCCGACCAAATGCCTCCCACAATTTAAATTTAATATTTAAATTAAAAAATAATTGTGTTAATATTTTAAAATTTATAATAATAAATAACAATTGGTGAAATGTGTGTATAGATATATAAAAATTTGAAAAATTCAATTTTATATTTTATTGTTTTTAATTATATATTTTTTGAGGTTATTGTTTATTAGTATTAATTAATAAAAAAATTATCCAAAAAAAATTACTATAAAGTATAAACTATACTATATGATCCGGTATGATCATATAGTGTGTAGGGAAAAAAAGTGAATAAGTTAATAGTGGGCCCATAAAAAAGGATAGGTGGAGTGAAATTTTGAAAAGTTTGGAACACAGCTTTGGTAGGCAAAGGTGGGAAAAAAAATACCGCCCATTCTTTTAATTTTTTTGGTAGACTTTCCGCCCCTCATTGATTTAATACTTTCTTACATATATATATTTAATCTTTCCTTTTTCCAAGCACCTAACGGGCTAACCCTAAGAAAGCCACTCTCACTTTTTTTTCATCTTCTCTCCCAAGCGGCAGTGCGGCACTCTTCATCTCCCCTCCTCTTTCCTTTCACATGTCTCCAATAACTCTGTTTCAAACACCGATTCAATTCTTTTGTTTTTTTTTTTCCTTTATAAAATTGATTTTCGGTTGATTGAATTTCAGGAAAAGTTTAAAGTCGTGATTTGAAGACTTAGAAGCCACTGCCATGTCTACCCAAGCCCAGAAACCACACTTCTCATTTACAGTTCCTCTTCTTTCTAATTATTTTTTATCTTGCGGTTGGATTTATAATTTCTTATTTAATATTCATCGATCTCCCCTTCTATATTTATGTGTTTATTTTTTAATGAAAGCTTGTTATTTTTTGAAATTTAGAATTTATTTAGTTTAATGGTGGTATACTTGTACTGGAATTATAACAGAACTTAATTGTTTCTCATTTATAATTTTTCATTACAGGGGGAGATTGATACTATCATCGTCTCAACGATTATGTAAGTTAATATATAATCATATACTTCAATCTTTTACTTTATTTTGTAAAGTGCACTTTCTTTTTTGTTTTGTTTGTAGGGAAAGATGGACCTTTTCTGGATCAACAATGGATGTCTAGCAGAAGCCCAACCTTTTTTTTTTATATATACTTCTTGTAATTTTGTGTAAAGATAATTAGTATTTCGAATATATGTATTAAAAAAGCCTGTAATTTCAATTTTGCAAACTAATGCAATGTACTTCTTTTGCCATTGCCAATATCGTGTACTACTTCCAATTATATATTTTTATATTGTAATGAAATTAATTCTAAGAGTTCTTATTTATTTATCTTCTAGTTTAAATTTTGTTCATCTTTTAAATTTTATTTTGATGCCAATAAAAGTATAATTCTGACCAAGAAATAGCTTTGTTGCAACCAAAATAAGAATTTTAAAATTGATAAATTATATTTGTTTTAGTGATAAATTATATCGTCACAAATGATTTTTTGATGTGTATTATCAAGCCATTAATTGTCACAATTTAATGCTTTTTGAGACAACAATGTTGTCACAAATGGTTAAACTTATTGTGACTACATAGTTTGTCACTATTTTATTACTTTTTACTGTCAGGAATTTTGTCACAAAAGAATATTTTAATTGTGACAAAACCTACAAATCGTCACTAATTTATTAGTGTCGGCCATACTGTTGACGACAGCTGACGACCCCTGAATTTGGTCACTAAAACTAATAGTGACCAAAATACATGCTTATAGTGACGACTTTTGTTATCACAAAAAATACAGTTTCGTGTAGTGTATTCCAACTTCACCAAGAGCAATCAGTACATCAAGACAAACTTTTTCGACAATTGCATTCCAATCCTTTGGAACCATCTTTTTTCTATAACCAGTGTTGTTACAAACCATTTTCGGGGTAAGATTAAGTTTTGTAAAAACTCTTTTCATTCCATTTGTGAGTCTAAGGCATAGATCAGGGATATCAGAAGAGAAAATCTTACAGGTGGTGGTCACTATTTTTTTCAAAGAATGGGTCAGCATGTGGGGGCATGTCTAATTAAATAAAATAACAATAGGGGCAAATGGGGCATTGAAACCATATTGCAATCATGGCATATCTTTAAGTTGCATGTTCAACGTATTTGGAAATTTGACCTTTGGCAGGTTTGTGCAGGAAAATAAAGAAGGTGAATATCAGAACAAAAGGGGGCAAAAGAATCCAAGACATTTATGGTAGACCCAAACATAAATGTGCATCCATGCATACATGCACAAAAGAACATTCAATCATGGTAAAGATGAAATAAGGGGCAAAGACGTCCGACTACGTTACACAGGTTATAAGAAACACAAAGGAATGAGGCGCTAAAGGACAAGAAGATAGACGGACATGCAGAAAGATCCAAGTGTGCAGAACAAAAGCAATCAAAGAGAAGGAGCAGATAGTCAGGAGGCAAAAGACAAGGATATCAGGGTTTAGCTAATTCAAGTAAAAGTGATCGGGGGCAGCCCTCCTTAGTATCAAAACAGACTTTCAAACGTCTCAGGGCAGACTTTCAAGCGTCTCAGGGCAGACTTTCAGGCGTCTCAGGGCAGACTTTCAAGCGTCTTAGGGTAGACTTTCAAGTGTATCAGGGCAGACTTTCAAGCGTATCAGGGTAGACTTTCAAGCGTTTCATGGTAGACTTTCAAGCGTCTCCGGGAAGACTTTCAAGTGTCTCAAGGCAGACTTTCAAGCGTCTTAGGGCAGACTTTCAAGCGTCTCAGGACAGACCTCTAAGTGTCTCAAGGAAAACTTTTTAGCGTCTCAGGGCAAAATCTCAGTACCTCAGGGCAGGTTCTCCCAGTACGTCCCAGCAACGTGGCGAGTTTGAATAAAGTTAACCTCAGAATGGTCTTTAGGGGAATGCAGCAGATTCAGTAGTAAAACGGGTGCCTACGTCTTTGCGCGCTTCCTAACTCTCAAAAAGTATACAAACTACTCTTTTGCACACTTCTCCATAGTTAGAAAGCTCGCAAATAAGGGCAGCTGTAGGCACCCATTTCTGACCCGTATACTTTAATTTAGAATAAATTGCTCATTTATCTGCAATGAGGGGGGGCATTTGAGTCAATTCCTAATTTTCTAGGGGGCATTTCAATAGACTTGCATCTTGTATCAGCCTTTGCACTTCACTTGAGCTTGCATTAGCATTTAGCATATCATATTTGCATAGTATGCATCATATTTGCATAATTAATTAAGCACTTGGGCTAAAACTTCTCTTAATTGGATTATTGACAGCCCATCAACTTATTTGGTTCATGCATTTGACTTTGGGCTTGCATTTGAACCCTAATTATTGGACTTCCATAGGGCATATTTCTAAGTCAATTTTACCAAGGATGGTTGATTCTTTCAAAAAAGAAAAAAAAAAAGAGAGAGAAAACAGAAAAAGAAAAAAAAGTTTATAGTTACAGGTTATAGTTCATAATTGTTACAAAAAAAAATACAAAAAATAGAGAGTAAAGATTGTCGTTGGTAAGATGCAAAGGCTTATTGCCTTCAATCCTAATTTGGGCATATGGCTATCTTTCGGTCCCATCCTTCGCAAGTCTCGGCTGACAAATGTGGGGAAAGAAAATGGAATTCACACGGAAGATTAATGCTGGCTGCACAACAAAGAGAATATGTGATTAGTGGTAATTAGAGCTAACTAGGGGATGAACTTAAGGACAAGCCATTGCAGTGCAGCAAGGCTCTGAAAGCCAATCCAGCAAGTAGAATAACAGAACCAATAGTCAAGTTATAGGTATTTAGACAGCATGCACAACCACAAAACAAACAAGATGTATAACATAACAATGGTAGTACAATTAGGATTATAGGCATTTTATTACTGCATTTTCAGCCTACATTTCACTACTTATATTATAGCAGCAAGTTCAGTTTTAACATGGTATCATCATTAATTGGGTAGATTGTTTAGTGCAGATATTTCAGTTAGCATTAAAGCATTTAACATCCAGCAAGAACTTATAGATAAGCATCTAAGACATTGGCATTAAGTTTATGTCGAGTCAAAGCGTTCATGGTTACATTAGTAGGCATCTTGTAGTCCACAAACCAGCAAGCTTAATTATGCATTATCACCCTATCACAAGACTCATGAATTTTTACTAGATTAATTTGCTTAGTAAACATATACAAGGAAGATAATAAAGAAGAGCATTGTCAGCTTCATTGCATTCATCATAGCAGTGAGTTCGATTCCGACATAATGTCATTCCATTGCTTAATACATTAGTAGGCACAAAACATTTGCAATAAGCACACAAGATATGAATATAGCAATAATGGATCAGGCAATCACAGGTAAATAGAGGAAAATGAGTTTACCAAGAAATTAAGTTGAAATCGCAGCAGGTTACCTATACAGCTCACAATCCACCTGTACAAGAGGACAAGTTCAGTTAGTATGAAAATAGGGACAAGAAGGGGAGTGGAAATTACAAGGAAAGGAGTAGAAGGTGACTCACCACAATCCAGCTCACTTCTCGCTCCATCCTTATCCTCTTCCCACCTGCACCACAACACAACAAAAAGGATCAGAAACGACCGGGATGAAGAAAACTTAGCTGGCAAGAGAGAAACCGATCTTATCCTTCCACCAACTCCCTCTATAAAAAACGAAGATTAATTTCAAGGAAGGGGGAGAGTTTTTAGAGAGGGAGGAAACGCTGCCAAATTACTTAGAAATTAGGGTTCATACTTCATTTAAAAAAAAATGACACCCACAGAGAACTCGAGAATGAGGAAGAAAATAATTTAGTGGAATAGCAAAAGGGATCTAACGTTAGGATGGTAAGGAAGTCGATCTGAGTGGGGATAAAAGGGGCCGCCGGAAAAAGGTATTTTTAACGTCGGGTTAAGTTCAGTTTTCTGGTTTGTACAATTTGATGGCTCAAATTCGAAACTCTGTCGGTGAATAGGAGGAATATAAGAAGCAAAGGAATATACCTGAAAATCGAGCCGATCCATCGGTGTAGCTTTGAAATCGGAAAGGTTGAAGTTTGGGTGGGCTAGGGCTAGATCTATGGAGTTGGAAGCTCGATCTTGCAAAAGGGAGACCAGAATTGGGTTCGGGCAGACGAGAAGGAGCAAACTGGAGGTTTTGAGCTCAATCTGAGCTCCGGTGATGCTCCGACGCGGTGACAAACGGCGGTTCCGACGGTGGATGCGAAATCCGGCAAGGACCAGCGGCTGCGGTGTAAGGAGTTAGGGTTTCAGGCAAGGGAAAACTCTAAAGAAGGAGAAGAAGAAGCTGACTTATATACAGCCCGTACAACTTAAGCCAAAACGGCGTAGTTTCAGTTCAAACTCAGGTATAGTTTCTGATTTTTAGCTATTTAGTCCCCGTTCAGCATATTTAAGTTGTGTTTGGCACAATTGAGTCCTGAAACTAGCCGGCGTTCTCATTAAGGTCCATGTCTTCAGTAAA
>AWWV01013090.1:0-38103 GCA_001974805.1 Corchorus capsularis
ATAATTAGTAAAAAGACAGTTGAAGGACTAATTCAGGGTAATAGTAAAACAGTTAAAGTAAGGATAGGCACAGACTTAATTTCAAGGAAGGAAATTAGGTAATGAACAAGCATAGACTTAATTTCAAGGAAGGAAATTAGGTAAAGACAAGCACATACATTAATTCAGGGTAATTAAGTAAATTAGCAAAGACTTGATTCATTAGAATTAAAGTAAATCATCAAAGGACTTAATCCAAAGATGATTAGTAAGATCAGACGAAAACATTAACCTCCGGGGATTAATTAAAGAAAAGGACTTGGTTCCAAGGAAGGGAATTAAGTAGAGCAAAGGACTTGATTCCAAGGAAGGGAATTAAGTAGAGTAAAGGACTTGATTCCAAGGAAGGGAATTAAGTAGAGTAAGGGACTTGATTCCAAGGAAGGGAATTAAGTAGAGTAGAGGACTTGATTCCAAGGAAGGGAATTAAGTAGAGTTAAGGACTTAATTTCAAGGAAGGAAATTAAGTCAAGTTAGGGACTTAATTCGGGGTAATTAAGTAGCGTCGATAAAGGGACTTAATTTAGGGTAATTAAGTAGCGTCAATAAAAGGTTTAATTCAGGGTAATTAAGTAACGTCAATAAAAGGCTTAATTCAGGATAATTAAGTGGAGTCAATAAAGAGCTTAATCTAAGAAGAGATTAAGCAAAACAATAAAAGGGCTTGATTTATAAAAATTAAGTCAATAAAAGAAGGGAATAATGAGACGGCTTAATCTAAAGAGAATTAAGTCAAAATAAAAGGCATAGTAACATCGGCCTAATCCGGATAATTAAGTAAAAACAAAATAACAATTTGGACCTAATAAAGAACTAATTAAGATCTATTATAACTCGTTTAAAGAGAATGATAATATCGGGCATGAATAGACTTAAAAGATAGTGACGACCAATTATAGAAACCCTTAGTTAATCCTAGACCAGTCAGTGCCGTCATTTCAATGGGTGTCGTGGAAGTGCTAATCCTTCCCCACACGTACCCGACTCCCGAACCGTAGACTCTGGTTAAGCAGACCTTATTAGGTTTGGTACCACCTTTGCCTAGCATAGGTTATTATTAGACCTAATAATCGATTAGGTGGCTAATCACACCTAGGTAAAAAAGATTAGTGGCGACTCCCCGTAAGAACCTTAACTAGTAGTTTTCCCGCCGAGCCGCACGTTGCGACACATTGCTTACACTGCATGTTTATCGTCTCCAAGTGATTTTTCTTCAAAAAGCTTGTTGGTTCCCAGAAAGTCCATGCCTTCAATGTCCAAAGGGCGGTGTTCAACGAAATTTTCCATACTTGCATCTTTTTTGCAGCATGGTGGGTTGATATCATGTGTATTACATGTACCTTCCTCTTTCTTAACACTTGAAAAGGGTGGAGTGGGTGGGTGTTCAAAATTTTGTACGTCTTGCACCTTTTCTACCTCCTTTTCCTTGTGTTCAACTTGAGAATCTTCTTGCTTTAACTCGGAAGGCTACACAACAATGCATGGTTCATCCATTTCATCATAAAATGGGGTTGGAGAAGATACTTCAAAAATTGCTCCAACCATTTAAATCATGCACCCTTTTTCTTTTTCATCTTCTATGGCATTATGCTTCAATTCTTGCACTTGGGTAGTTAAATTACCCTTTTCATGTGTCAATCTCTCGAGGTTAGAGCCTATTTGCTCGAATTGAGTCTCAGTGTCTTCTTGGAATGCCATCTGACTAGAAGAAACTTTAGAGATTAGTTGTTCCAATTCAGATGTAGAGTTAGAAGACTCACCTTGGGGTCTAGGCAAGGGTTGCCTTGGTGGAAGATTTTGTTGCCTTTGAGGAGTGAGGTTCGACCTTTGTTCATTGTGGTGAACCACATTGTTACATGGTGAACCATGTGTTTCTCCATCTTCTTCAACTTGCAAGGGATGAGTTCCTTGAGGTTTAAGGATAATTGTAAGCTTTCTTGCTTTTGTTTGAACAGCTCCATCAACAATCCTTTGACAAAACTCTACTGTGTGCTTGGAGTTTATGATTTCGACCATAAATTTTGGTGATATCATGGCCTTTTCCATGAAGTATAGGAAAAAGCGACAAGGATCGAGTTTAAGCTCTCCAAACGGTGTGTTTATCACTTCCATGGAAGACTTTGTATCCATAACCTAAAGTAAAACAAAATTGAACAGACTAAGTTAGAATTAAACTAAATCAACTAGAAATTAAAGGAATTAAACTAAGAAAGAAGTGAATCGCTAAGGTAATTGAGTAAAATGGAGTGAAGGGGAGGGCGCTTGGGCGCCCGCCCAAACTAGGTGCTTCAAGTTGTGTCCTTATGCAGGTCGGTGTTGAATTCCTCTTGCTTCTATTATTTTTTTGCCTTCCCCGCCAACGACGCCAAACTTTGATCGCTCCCAATCGGTCATCAACAGTTAGGAGACAAATCAAAGATAAATTTCCTCACCAACTCTAATTCTACTTGATTAGGTAAATAGGGCAAGAAGGGTCGAATCCACAGAGAAGGCGGTCAAACCTAAAAAAGATTGAGAAAACCAATCTAGGAACGCAAAGCATATTAGTAGTATCAAGTAAACAGCAAATTAAAGCAATTAAGTAAAAGCGAATTAACAATACTAACAAACATACTTCTCTCCTCTTCTCATTATGTAAGAAATCTATTCATGTTCTATGGGTCCTAAACTCCAAATATGTCATATATTATGCATTAGTACACCTTGGCAAGATAGCAGATTACAACCCTTCGCAAACGACACTCACAACTTGTCACTAGGAAGCTTATGCGGTAGCTAATGGTCATGCACCAACTCCTCGTTCTTTACCTAGTGTAGCGACTAAACCAAGTTATCGACATCGTATCTCCTATCTTGTTAGAAGAGGCATTAAAGCGCATCGAACATTATCCAAGCGGTTAACTAAAAACACACTTACCCTAGATCTATGTGAAGTCGTAGTGTCGCAATGTGCAGGTCCGGGAGACCATGCCGGTAACGACTTAAGGAGGGGGAGACGGGAGTCGCCACTAATCTTTTTTTTTCTAAGGTGTGATTAGCCACCTAATGACCATCTAAACCTAGCTAAGTCCAATGCTTGGCGATGGACCTGGCTAAATCTAAAGGTCCAGTCTACTTAACCAAATCTAGGTTCGGGAATCGGTTACGCCCGGGGAAGGATTAGCACCTCCGGAAACGCCCGTCAAATGATGGTACCTCTTAAATTAGATCTAGTGGGTCTTAAATAAAAAGGTTGCTTTTAAATCCTATTCTTGCATAAAAGAATTATAAAGAGAAAAGAAAACAACTTGTAAAAATGCTGGGAGTTGAAGAATTCATCAAACGTTCGATCAATTCAGACCTATTTCCCTTTTACTGTCTGTTCTCTTGTTGCTCATTTTTACTACAGAAAGGAATTTTGAAAATGTTGTGACAAAACATTTTATTTTTGTGTTCTTAAAGTCTTTTACTTTACTTTAAAAACTTCCAACTTTGGATGGTGAGAAAACTTTTTCCACCTTTTACTGATTATGGGAATCTTTTCCCTTAACTACCATTGACTTTAGAAAACTTATGTTTAAAGCTTAAAACTCTTGATTACTGATTTTAATTACTTTTGAAAACTGAATAAGTGAACACTTGTTCTTGAAAACAATTTTAAGAAAACAACTTTTTTTTTCTTAATTCCCTTAATCCTAGAAAAGGATGAATAAATGTAGATGATGTATGGACCGATGAATTTTAGTTTATCAAAAAAGGAAAGTTTACTTGGAATCAACTTTGAAACCCTTCCCATGCATTATGGGGGTATTTCGAAGGTGACCCAACCTCGGAGTAAAGCCCATGAATTCGTATCTGAGTACACTTACCATGACTTACCCGTCATAGTCAAAACAACTATTTACTGACTCTTATTAAGCAAATTTGCTTGAATGACAGTTAAGGAATGCATGAGAGATTGATTTTAATTTATGCATCAACGCCAGTCTACCAAAAGTCAACTCCGTAAACCCTTCTCACGGATGGTTAAGGTAGTTACAAAGTGACCGGTCTAGAAAGATTCCTGGGAATTCGTACCTGAGTACGGTTACTCGAGAGACCTCTCATTACGGTAAAAGACTGAAGTTAATACATTCTGACATGTAAGGAGGCATGTATGAATGCAAATGAGCATGCTTGGCTAATTCTAAGCTTAATCAAGTTCGACTAGCTTCTAATTAGCTGCTAATCCCTAATAATCTAAGACTTGCACTAATCATCATAATTACTTAGTGACTAATCTTAATCGTAAATAAATTATGAGATTAACCATGATTCTTTCCCTAAAGGCTTAATTAACTCTAATTAAACCTAAAGCTAGGGCAAATTAAACCTAATACCTACTTCCTTATCAAAAGAAGCTACTCTTTACCAAAATCCAAACTTTACCCTAAAGCCAATTTTAAAAACTAGTCTTAAACCCATTAATAACCAATTTCTACATTCTTTTAGCTGGAGACTTAAACTTTGAACTGAAAATCCAACCTTTAATAAAACTCTAATCTATTAGAGACTAAATCTCACATCTTTTTGGCAAAAAACCCTAATCTTTGAATTAAAAAGCTAATATTTGAGCTAACCATAGTCCTTTACTACCAAAAAGACTAACTTTTTACATCTTTATTAACTAGAAACCCAATCTTTAAAACTTAAAAGCCAATTTCTAAATAAACACTTGTTTACCAACCCTAAAAAGACTAACATTACACAAATTTCAACTTTGAAATTAACAAGCCATCACCTTCAAACCTAGATCCACCATGAAGTTAATCATTTACAAGCATGAAATACTTAAATATCTAACTCAATTATCAAAAATGGAAGTAAAATAAGCCTTAAATTGAACTAGACAGCAATACTCAATCCCAAATCGAATCAAATCTTTGCAAAAATCAAAGCTAAAAGGATTAAATTTAAAGGATTGGAGAGTTGTCTCACAAAAGCTGAGATTTTTCCCTTCTAGAAAGCTTGAAACGACGTCGTATTGCTCCAGGTCCTTTCTTTTTTTGCTAAAATCCTTTTCTTCTTCTTCTTCTTCCTCGACTAACCCTTCGAACCCTAGGCGTTTGCTACGAAATCTTCACGAGCTCATCCTTTCCATGGCATTTTCGATCGATTCATCCACCAGAAACTCAAAGAGAAGCTCCTTATCGTCTTCCCCGAATCGAAAGCCTCAGGCTTGTTCAATTTCGACACTAGCAGTTACTTTGGATTCGAAGTTCCGGCCAAGGCAACTGGCGAAACACCCCTAAACTCTACTATAACACTCTACTCTATCATCCCTTCAAAAACCCTTAATCAATTTTAGCAAAAAGCCTTTTAATTCGAAAACCCCAAATGTCGATGCTTGGAACCATAGAAAAATCAAAGCTTTTATTTCTCTCTTTATAGTTCACTTTCTCTCTCTGATGGGTTCTGTACTGGTGAGAATGAAAATGAAGGTATTTAAATGGTGTTTCAATCCTAAAAATCCCACCTGCTCTCTCGACTCAATTTTTGTATTATCCTTTTCATTTTAAATTTTAATTTTTAAAATTTTTTGAGCATGTGTGATTTCCATTTGCAAAGGGATATAGACGATGAGCTGTCAGGTGAGTCATCGTTCTTTAGGTGAGCTATTTCTCTCCTCGTCCCTTTTGTTTTGCCCATTTTCATTTTAGCAACTACGTAATTTCGTTCTGCCCCCTATTTTGTCCTCTTGCAAATTCTGTTGGGAGGAAGAGTGACAGTGCTGAACTGATATTTGTATTTTTCTCAGGTAGTAGCTGACATGGGCCAATCAAAGCCCTCTCAAGGCCAAGGATAGCCAATCAGACTTTGACAACAAGATAAGCTCCCTTCCTTTCTGATTAGACCAAAATATGTCATATTTTTATAGTCATTTTCCTATGTTTTTTAGTGTATTTATGCTCTATTATGTCTTATTTTGTTAGTATTTGTGTTTTTAAGTCTTGAAGAGATGAAAAGAAAAAACATGCTAATTTTCATTCTTTTTGGAGCTATTTTGATGATTTTTAACATAGCTATAAGAATAGACTTTTTGAGTGAAGAATTGGAGATTTGAAGTTCGTGATTAAAGACCTATTGGAGTTAATTTTGTGCTATTAGAAGCCATGAAGATAATTGAAAGAAGATTCCAAGGTGAAAGAACTCAGAACAAGCTTAATCGTGAAGAAAAGAAGACATGTCGCGAAATAAGCCTATCGACATTGGTGCATGACCAAACTACATGGGCAGAAGAAGTATCTGGCAGTGGCCACAACTGGAGTCAGCCTCTGACCTGCGTGCGCGCCTGGAGCCCATGTCGATTCTTGTGTTGCTTCCTAGTCCTACTTGGATTAGGATTTCTGCGCAGTCTTGGTAAAACAATGACATCTTTTGATTTAAACCTCCGATTGATTTGATTCAAACTATGTTGGAAAGCAGACTCATAGATCTACAACTTTGCTTTGAAGCTCGAGTTCCAATTCTGCTGATTTCAATGACGAAATTGCCCCTGAAGTTTCTGTTCATTATCAGTTTTGATCCAAGTTCGATTTTCACCCAATTAAAGCCCAAGAAGGAAGTTTGAACCGACTTGAAGACTACTATAGTTAGAGTCTAATTCGTCCTAGGGTTAGTTGAATCCAATCCTAAGTCTAATTGGAGTCTTAGATAGTTTTTCTACTATAAGTAGCTACCTTAGGCCTAGCTTTTTGATATATTGTGTTAGATCATAAGTTATAATCTTTTGAAGAGTTAGTGTTCTTTCATCCCTTGAGAGAGGGAAAAACAGCCGCCGGCAACCATAAATAAGTTTTGTAATTCTTTTCTTTTCTTGTTTTGAGTGAGTATAACTTATGATCACTCAATTCATGAGTGAGTAGTTCTTTTCTTTTTTCAATGTAGAATTTAATTGATCTCTTGGCTTATATCATGGTGAGATTTTGCACTTATATATGAACTCTATTTGGGCATTTCTTAAAACTCTATTTGAATCCATGTTTACTTGTTTTGATAGATTGGAGTACTGTCTTTATAAATCAAGTTTACATTAGCTAAATTGAATTTAGAACTACAAATTGAAATTTAATTGTTTGGTAGCAATTGGAAGAGAACGACCCATTCCTTCCAAGGGATTTAAGGATCAATAAATAGTTTGATGTGCTATTCTTATTGTTTATTGTGCTTGTTTATAAATTACTAGTTAATCTTTTGTTCTTAATGATTTTTAAGCCCGACCCATGAAATTAATTGTTTTGAATGATAGGGATAATTTAGGACTCACAAGGGAAATTTAATCTAATTTGGTAATTTGGGATTTAAATCCAAACAAGCTATCCATTTTTTTCATAATCTTTAGAGATCAATGATCCATGTTATTCTTGTCAAGAGTGATATTAATTTTATGTTAGAGGATTCTTTATTATAATTGTTTTCTTAGTTAATTGATATTGATTGCTTTAATTTAGTTTATTGTTCTTATTGTTCTTAGTTATGTTTTTTATCTTCAATATTCTATTCTATTTATTTGATTTTAATCCAATTAATTAGGAAAAGATGATAAATCGTTCTCTCTGTGGATTCGACCTCTGCTTACCCAATCTACTATAGTTAGAATTTGTGGGGATTATTTTGTGATTTACTAACGACATAATCACAACTTTGGCGCCGTCGCCAGGGAGATTGTGTTTGTATTTTCTTTTTCTTTTTGATTTGCACTTGATCATCTTCAATTTGTAGGTATTATTCGATGGAGCATTCACATTCTCTTAGGGAATTGAATTTCACTCGTGAAATTCGACCCCTTTTGTATTGATTATCCTGACATGGATATGTCCTACGCGTTGAAGCCAGGAGTGATCCGTTTCTTACCTGTTTTTCATGGAGAACCCCATGAGAATCCGAATGTGTACCTACAGAATTTCAACATTCAGATGTGCTATGATAAATGGGATGCCTGGAGAACAACTGAAGCTGCAAACGTTTCCATCTACATTGGAAGGAAAATTAGGGGAATGGTTTTGGAGCCTACCACTAAAGTGTATCAAATCATGGAGTGAATTGCAACATGCATTTTTGGGAAGGTACATTCCAGAATAATCAGTTACAGAGCTTAGGAAGGAGATCACTACTAGTCGCCAGCTGCCCAGCGAGCAATGGTACTAGTATTGGGAGAGGTTTATGTGAGAGTTTGCCCCTATCATAGAATAACTGAAGAACTATTGATTCAACACTTTTATGAAGGACTCCATGAAGACCGAACCTATGTTGATGCCGCTAGTGGAGGTAGTCTGACACTCAAGAGCCCTGAAGAAGCAAGGAAGCTACTCAACACCATGGCCGAAAGCGTTTACCAATTCACCACAACAAGAGAAGATTCATCATCAAGAATGCCAGAACCAGACTTTGATATGAGATAATTCATAAATCGTAATAATTCTGTTATTACTTCATTAACCAATCAATGTGGAAACTTAGCCAAGATGCTTACCAATTTCATGAGTATGTGTTCACAACCCTTCATGCAAACACCTTCATATATGCCTCAGGGATATATGAATGAGTATGTATTTGGTTTGAATAATGTACAAGGGTATGAAGTTAATCCAAATGTAATGGGAGGAAGTCCTCACTTCCAAACATCTCATTTGACACCATCAATTGCTATACCTCATCTACAAGTACCAAGTGACGAGGAGATTTCTGCCGAAAGCGAGGAGGATAAGCCTTTCCCAATGCCGAATTCGATTTCATCACCAAAAGCTTCTCAACTCCCTGCAAAGGAAGAAGAGAAACCCAAGGCGAAGAAAGAGATGGAGACCACCTACTATCCAGCACTGTATCCTTAAAGACTTATGAAGTGAAAGAAGGTATGCTGTGAAGAAAGCCAACTCGACTCACTTTGTACATTGGAGGTAAACATTCCTTTAGTTACTGCAATTGAACAAGTTCCCAGGTATGCATCTTTTCTCAAATAATTGTGCACTGATAAGAGTAAGTTTACAAATGATTTTATTTGCATGAATGAGAATATATATGTTGCTTTTCAAAGAAAATTGCCTCATAAATGCAAGGACATAAAATCAATCTCTATTCCTTGTAATATAGGAGACAATAGGATAAAGAAACCAATGTGTGATTTAGGAGCTTCAATCAATATCATGCATTACTCTATTTATTTGAAGTTAGTGTTAGGCACATATTTTCTTATATTTCATATGTTAATTTGATTTGATTATGTGCCTATTTTTATGTACTTGATGCTTAATTTGTTCATATTTATGTTTTAGGTACATCTTGGAGTGCTTCAAGGCAAAAGGAGCTAAATTTGACTTGTTTAGAGTAAACTGGAAAAATTTCTGTTTCAACCTTCAGAAGGTCGAACTCGACCTAGATAGGGGTTGAACCAGCTTGTGCGGGAATAAATTCTGGAAGCAAGGAATTTCATGGATTTACACCTCTTTTGGGCCAAATCTCCTACAGGCTTTTAATCTCTTCATATTTTAAGTCTAGGGAAAGACTCCAATACCCTTAAACTTAATTTTATTAGTCTTAGATAATTATGTAATTTATTATTTTAATTAGGTTAAACTCTTATTTAAAGAGCTAGCCACCAACATTATTGATTATTCTAGCTTTTTAAGTTCTTAGTTTTAGCTTTAGACGTTAGTTTTATTTTCTCTCCAAACTCAAGGATGGAGTTTTTCTCCATTCTTAGTTCTTTTGTAATCTTTCTTTTCTAATTTAATTCAATTTTAAGACTTTCAATCTCTTGCGTATTTGATTTGTGAGGCTCTGCGCTTATTCATCTATCTTGTAAGTATTTCAATTTTCTCTGAATTATTTGAATGATTTCATGCTTGATTATGTAGAATGGCCATCTATTGTAATTAGGTATGTTTTCTATTGTTAGATGAGATTCCTATATGCAATCGTAGGTAATCAAATCCTAAGCAACAACTTAGAGTACCCTCTAAGAGAAATTTGAGAATAGGTTGAATGTTGCCTATATTAGTGAACATTATCTATTGTTGGCTAAGATCTTTCTAGTTCTTAAAGCAACTGGTTACTTGAATCTAGTAGACGTTTGGAACTAGGTTAGTACACCTATTAGGATTTAATTTAGGGCGTGAGTCAAGACTAATGAAGACTAAGAAAAGATAGGGATTAATGGTCAATGACGTTAATCTACGCCGTCTATTTACCAAGTTAGATATCAATTGATGCCAAGGATCAAATCCTTTCATCCCAAGAGTGCGATTGTCTTAAAATTGGAATATTTATTTAATTTTTTCTTTAATATCACTAGTATTTTATCTTCTTATTTATTTAGTTTAGTTAATTTCTCTATAAAACCCCCCATTTTAGTTTAATTCACAACTTTAGGAAAGATAATTAAAACGATAGTTCTCTGTGGATCGACTCGTACTTACCCTGTCTATAGGTTTTGTATGATTTTATTTTTGGTGGAATACGACACCCATCAGCTAGGTTTAGGTCCTGTGATCAAAACTGGCCTTATTGTGCAATTAGCTAATAGAACTAACATTTATCCTGAAGGATTAGTTGAGGATGTTTTAGTGCAGATAGGGAAGTTTGTTTTCCTGCATATTTCTACATTTTGAGGATGAACGAGGATGACCTTAATCTACCTCACATGCCGTTGCTATTAGGAAGACCTTTCTTGAAGACTGCAAAGACCAGAATCGATGGGCACGATGGAAAGCTCAGCATGGAATTTGATGGGGAAGTTATCGATTTCAATATTTATAAAGCCATGAAGTTTCCTGTTGAGAAACATTCTATTTGTGCTATTGATGCAATTGATATTCTTGCTGGACAGGTTAATTCATTCACCATGAAGATGAACTCGAATTAGTAATCATAAAGAGCCTGAACAAAGCAGAAATCAAGGAAGCAGAAGTCAAGTTACCAGATAAAGTAGAAGGAACCATTAAAGTTTTGGAGTTACTACCTTCGGTTGTAGAGAAGGCATCGTTTCTTATGTTCGTTTGGAACCAACACCCAAGTCTTTGCCATCTATCATACAACCACCAGAAGTCAAGTTGAAGCCACTTCATGAAGGCCTGAAGCATGTATTTCTTGGAGACAAAGAGACACTGCCAGTTGTTATTTCAAGTAAATTAACCAATCTACAAGAACAACTAATCAGAATTTTGAAAGAGTACAAGGAAGCCATTGGATGGACATTTGCTATTATCAAAGGAATAAATTCCTTCTGTGTGTATGCATAGGATTCTACTATAAGACAATGTCGTTGCAATTCGACAGCCACAAAGAAGATTGAATCCAAACCTCGCTGAGGTTGTCAAGGAAGAAGTTCTCAAATTGCTTAGCGCTGGTCTCATTTATGCTATCTTCGATAGTAAATGGGCCAATCTTGTTCAAGTAGTGCCAAAGAAATCTGGATTCACCGTCATCGAAAACAAAAATGGAGAGTTAGTTCCCCAAAGACTGCAGAATGGATAAAGAGTTTGCATCGACTACAGAAAGCTGAACACTACCACAAGGAATGACCACTTTCCAGTTCCATTCATTGATCATATGTTAGAGAGATTAGCTTGCCGAGCCTACTATTGTTTTCTTGATGGGTACTCAGAATACTTTCAGATTTCAAGTGCCCTTGAAGATCAAGAGAGGACCACCTTATACATGCCCTTTTGGTACGTATGCCTACACAAGAATGCCCTTTGGATTATGCAATGTGGGAGACAAGATGGAGGTATTCATGGACGATTTCACCGTTTATGGAGACAGCTTCGAGCAATGCCTTCGCAACTTGGAACACATCTTGAAAAGATGTGTTGAAACCAAATTAGTATTAAATGCTGAAAAGTGCCAGTTCATGGTAGAACAAGGGATTGTGCTAGGATATGTAGTATCCAAGGAGGGAATGCAAGTTGACAAAACCAAGTTGATGTTGCTCAGAATTTGCCTTACCGAACGTATGTCAACGATAATCGCTCATTCTTGGGACATGCTGGCTTTTATCGAAGATTCATTAAGGACTTCTCCAAAATTTTAGCTCTGATGTGTAGATTGCTACAGAAAGAAGTTAAATTCGAATTTGGAGATAACCGCAAGGAAGCATTCGACAAATTGAAGACTGCCTTCACTACCACTCCAATTATGAAACCACATGATTGGAACCTGCCGTTCGAGATCACGTGCGATGCAAGTGATGTCGCTATTGGAGCTATTCGAGGTCAGAGAGTAGACAAGGTACCTCATGTTATTTACTATGCTTCAAAAACTCTATATTCTACTCAGAAGAATTACACCACCATAGAGAAAGAGATGCTTGCCATTGTTTTTGCTTTGGAGAAATTTCGGTCATACATCTTAGGATCTAAGATGATAATCTATTCCGATCATGCTATACTCCGCTACTTGATATCAAAGAAAGAAGCAAGGGCTAGACTTATGCATTGGCTGTTGCTATTTTAAGAGTTGAATATCGAGATAAGAGACAAGAAGGGAGCAGAAAATGTTGTTGCTAATCACTTGAGTGGAATTAAAGGAAAGGAAGCAGAGACAACAATCAATGAAACATTTCCCTATGAACATTTGTTTGCTGTTTCTTACCTTCCTTGGTATGCTAACAATGTCAATTTCTTGGTTACACACTGACTTCCTCCAGATACAAGCAAAGGTATCAAACTTAAAATTGTCAGTGATGCTAAGTATTATGTTCGCGATGATCCATATTTATGGCGATATGGTTCTGATCAAATCATGAGACGATGCATCCCTAATGATGAAATCATATCAATTTTGGAATTCTACAACAACTATGAGTGTGGATGGCATTTTGGACACAAAAAAACAGTAAGGAAGATTTTGGAATGTGGATTTTACTGGCCAACACTCTTTCGAGACTCCTATGAGTTGTGCAAGACTTGCCCATGTTGTCAGAAGGTAGGAAACACATCGAAAAGGAATCAAATGATTCAATCTCCTATATTCGTTGTTGAAATCTTCGATGTATGGGGAATTGATTTCATGGGACCTTTTCCTCCATCTAACAAGAAACACTATGTCCTGCTATTTGTGGATTATGTTTCTAAATGGGTAGAAGTTGTTGCTACTGAGAAGGATGATGTAAGGACTGTAGTCAAATTCTTGCACATTTGGTTCACCACATTGAACTGATGGTTAACCACATCTGTGTCTTGGGCGGTTTTTCCATGTCTTGAGAGCTCTAAAGTAGTCTAGAATCCAAGTGTAATCAAAATAATTCCATTAGCTCCTGTTTAGACCATAATGCAAACTTCTCTCTAAATATGCCTACAAGTGCAAAACGCCATATTAGAGGGTTAAATAGCATATAAAACATATCAAATACATGCATAATAGATACAAAAAACATTCACTAATTTGGTCTCATCAGCCACAATTTGAATACGAAGTCAAAATTGGCTTGTCAAAATATTTTTCAACAACAGTTCGAAATTTGACAAAAATTGAGTAAACTTAATTTTAGTTTGAGAGGGAATAGCCATGTATATTTGGTAAAATAATCAACAAAGGCAATATAGTACCTATAACCATTGATAGAACAAATCCTACTAGGACCCCATACATCAACATAAATAAGTTCTAATTGAAGGACGAGAAGAAGTAACAGAAGATGTAAAAAATGGAAGTTTTTGCATTTTCTTAACTGAGCAAGAATTACACAAACACTTAGACTTCTTGTCAGAACAAGGAAGTGAGAAGGAATTAAGTAAGAAAACTAAATTTTTTATGAAGCATATCCTAGCCTCTGGTGCCATATATTTTAAGTAGCTTTGGTTCCTACAAATGCAAGAGCATTGTTTGAAATAACTGGCTTTGCTGACTGAAGTTCATAAACCCCATCTCTACTCTGACATTTTGCCAGTGCCTGTCTTGAATACAGATCCTTCACAATATAGTGACATGGAAAAAATTCAACAGAAGCTTCATTAGACTTGCAAAATTTATAAATAGAGGTCAAATTTCTACTTGCATTTGGGACACATAAAACATCATTTAGCTTAAAAGATGAGTTTTGAAAAAGTAGAGAATTTGAACCAATATTAGAGATTTTGAGGCCAGTAGAATCACCAATGACAAGTTCATCAGGTCCGGCATACTTGTCATAAATGTCTAAGTTTCACAAGTCTGAAATTACATGGTGTGAGGCCCCTGTGTCCAAGAGCCAATTTGTTGAGGGCTTAGAAGCCGATGATGTGGCTACATGAGCTGATGGTTTGCCATTCTGTTTTGGCCTACATTCATAGCAGTTTTTGGCTGAGTGCCCTGGATTGTCACAAATCTAGCAAACTATTTTGTAGTTTGAGAACTTTCTTCTCTTCACTGGATTGACATTACCATTGTTAGTACGATTTGAAGAGAAATTCTTATGCACTTACCTGTTATTTGGATATCTCTGACCAACATATGCACTTTGCACTGCAACTTCAGTTGAGTTTTGCTTTTGAACAACACCTTCATATTCAATCATTTTGTCCAGTAACTCTTCAAATGATATTTGACTCTAACGAGCCCTGATAGTAGTAGCAATCTCTTTGAATTCATGTTCAATTCCATTCAAAACATGGATCACCAAGTCATCCTTATGGACCGTATAGAGTTAATTAAGGCTAACTCATCTGCAGCGTGCCTAATATGCTGAAACTAGTCTTGCACATTCCCTGAACCTTTCGGTTGAAGAAGCTTCTGTCGCAATTGCATCATGCAAGATCTTGATCTATTCGCATACATTGTCTGAATCTTGTCCCAAGCACTCTTGGCTGAAGTGCAAGACGCAAAGAAGAGGACAACAGTCTCGGTAGCTGAGGCTATAATGCCATGAAGTAGCAACTGGTCTTGCTGGGTCCAGTGATCATATGCTGGATTTGGTTTAGAAATAGCAGGATTATCAAAAGAAGGTAAGTGAGAGGGGGACAAGGCTTTGATCCATTAATAAAGCCTGTGAGTCTACGACCAGTTAACAAGGATATGAATTGTGCTTGCCAAGAAGAAAAGTTTTGAGGACTGAGCTTAATAGGCAACTAAGCCGCTGCATTGATAGTAATGAGGGAGG
The DNA here is from genome assembly GCA_001974805.1 of Corchorus capsularis. Lineage (NCBI taxonomy): Eukaryota > Viridiplantae > Streptophyta > Magnoliopsida > Malvales > Malvaceae > Corchorus > Corchorus capsularis. Next base: position 15,131 of record AWWV01013090.1, read on the forward strand.
GGAGACTATTTGCTTGATGAATGGTCTGACTGTTTGTATTAAGAATGGTGGGAGTGGTGGTTGAGTCAGAAGATTGGGTCGACATGATAGGAAAGGAAGGAAAGGTGGGAAAAAATTAGAAATTTTTCCTATTTCTTTCTCTTTATACCATAAAGAGAATCAGAGTTTGAGAAATAATATTTGGTGATTGGAAGGCTTGATTTCATATGTAATTGTGCGGTATTTATATAATACAAGTATATAACCATTCTTTTTTTAACATTGGCAAAAATTACGTCAACAAAATGTAGAGAGAGAAACTCTTACTTCTCTCTAAACAAACACAAATTTCTCAGTAAATGGAAGCCCAAACAGATCAAAAAACCCAAAAACTTAAGAACACAACAAGAACTCCAAGAACACCAAGCAACCCAACAACCATCGGCCACCACTCTCCAACCCCAATCACCGTCAGCCACCCCAGCAGTCTTTACCGCCGATCACTTCATCGCCAGCCAACAGGCAAGGTTGCCGGAGAAACCCAAAACACCTCTAAACTTCTCTATTTTCACCTCCAAAACCAAGATATAATCTTGACATCTCCAAAAACCTTTCTAAATGGAATAGATCTAGCAAACAAAATATCTCTTCCTCACCTAGATTTAATCCCACTCAAAAAAAAAAAAAATCAGATTTTTCTGTTCTTTGATTTTCGGGTGTGCTACCCATTTACCTCCAGTCATTGATGTTCTTTGGTGGCTGTGTTGGGTTTATTTGTTGTTAACTCCTCTGTTATAAGTATTTGGTTTTATCTTGAGTTGGGGTGGAGAGTGTGTGATCAATTTTGTCCACCATGGAGACCCTCAAGGGACTTTGTGAAGAAATGACCAAGGCGTTTATGGAAGCAGGGGAACAGTTAAATAATGAGCAATGATCCAGCACATGCTTCCAGCTTATGTTATTTAGTGAGGTGCAAGAAGAGTTCGAGCAACTTCAACAAGAAAATGACAAGTTGAAAAAACAGAACAAGAAACTCAAGGAACAAAAGAAAAAGCTAGAGTCCCAATTGGCGAATGGCAAGGAAGATTTCAGAACAAAGGAAAATGCTAACTCCTCTCAACAAGAGCAGGTTGCCCAGGTAAAGAACAAGACTGCTGAAGCAATTGGAGAATTAAAAACAAAAATTTCAGAATTGGAAAGCTTACATGCGGAAATAAAAAAATGCCACACTTGTGGAGCAAAAGGCTAAAGAAAAGGCTTTGCAAGAGAAAGCTGTATTTGAGAAACAAGTTGGAGTTTTGGAAGTCGAGAATGGAAAGCTTCAAGGAGAGTTAGTATCACAATTGTCAAAAGCAGAGGATTTGGAAAGCAGGATATTGGAACTCCAGAAAGAGATGAAGCATGAGAGTCAAGAGCAGAGTTTTGATGAACTCCTTGGGAAAATCTCTTCAGCTAAAAGATTTTGCACCTTCAAAAAAATTAATAAAGAGGAGTGTTTGTGGGTTCAATTCAGACATCAGAAGGACTTCAGAGTTTGTTCTCAATGTGGCAAGAGAGGGCATTCAAAATCCCGGTGTCAGTCTCCATCCCATCCAACCTTTGCAACAGGGCTTTCATCAAAAATGCCGATCTATGTCCAAAACATCCAGGCGAGGTATCAATTTTCAAGGAGCCAAAAATACATATGTATGGAGGAGAATGGTGACGCCTCGGTCTCTACCATTGAAGAAGAAACTCAGATGGAGGAAAGTAACGCTAGCAGCACTAGCCTTGAAAGCATGAAGGTTAAGGATATCCAAACCACAAAATCCTTCCAATGGAATGAAGAGAAAGGCTCGGATGAGAAGGAAAGGAGCGAAGGATATGAAGTCATGGAAGGCCTAATGAGCGGAGAAGTCTTAGACTTTGAAAAGGTGGAAGAACCCGCTTTCACCATCACTCACATGAAGCAACATAAGCCTACTGCTAAGCTAGTTGATAAGACTTCGGAGATGCCATTTTCCAAAAGAATACTATTGGACAAATACATGAAATCATCCACCAAGAAATCAATCGCTAAAGTAGGGAAGAGAAAGCTTGACTTCAAGTATGGACAAGTGAGAATAGGTCCTCCTTCTTTGGCACACCATCGAGACAAGAAGAAAATTAAGGGTCAAGAGAGTGCTGATAATTGCTAAGATTTGAAAGGAGTACAAAGTGATGATTTCAAGTCTAGGAGGGGTCTTTACCTCCGCATTCAGCTCATGGCCAGTTCAAGACCTTAGAGTATCCTTTAGTATTTGACTTTGTTGTTGTTTGTTTTGATTGTTGTTTGGTTTATATTGTGTTTGTACTAACCCTATGTTTTAATGAAATCTTTGCGCGGTACCAAAAAAAATATAATACAAGTATAAGTTAAGATAAAGATAAGCTATAAGTTTAAAATACAAGACTTTAGCTAACTAACCAGCTAAGTCAGAGACTGGTAGTCAAACCGGATGGGGGTTCACAGCGGTTCAACCTCCGATCCGGATTTTAATTAATTTATCCATACCTGAAATTCTATCATCCTATTTATTTATATTTTTGAAGAAGTTTGGCCACAAGAACGTTAACGTCCAATGGCGTTGTCCTACTACATCCTCCAACACGAATTTTAACCAAATTTATATTTTGGATTTTATTGATAAATCATCATTTTAAAAAAGGTGGTTAATCTTTTTTTTTTAGGTAAGGTTATTAATCTTTTGAGTAATGCTTCATTGGATCATAAATGTTAATTGTATATGTATCAATGTCTTTTTTTTTTAATGGACATATCATTAAATCGATCGAATATATTACAAAATTATCAATAAGGCTGCGGCCTGTACAGATGAGGAGGGAGAGAGGGGGGGCAGCCCCTCATGGAAGAGCTATATATGGTTAGTTGTTTATTTGAAAAAAAAAATGGTAAATTTCACTTTGGCCCCCCATAATTTTCTGATATGGCACCCTTAGATATAATTTTTAATATTTTAACATATTAACTCTCTTGTATCTAAATCCTTCAAGTTTTTCTATGTTTTTTTTTTAACTTTTCATACATTAATTATTATTTATAGTATTTTTGTTTCATATACTATTATTCATAATATTTGATTTTATCTAAGATTTTTTCTTTTCAATAGTTACTAAATCAAAAATCTACCATTAATAAGTTAGCTATATTGACAATTGATAAAAAGAAGAGAAAAAAAGGTAGTGGACTTGACCGTTAATTAAAATATCAAATTTACCCCTATCATAACCATTTTTTTGTTTTTGTAATATTTTTATCATTGAATTAGTAAAGAGTTAGCTCGTGACGCCAAACATTATACTATATAATATAACACCAGTATATATATTTTCACATGCTATTTATTCCTTAATATCAATATTGTGTATATAAATATATGTAGTTACATATTGACTTAGTTAGGTGTATATTACTTGGCCCCCCAAGATAAAATTCCTAGTCCTGCCCATGGGCCTGTAGATGACATTGTCATTAATTAGGTTTAAGTGTTTAACTTTCTGGTCAAATTCATATTAGGTCATAACTATTTTACCGCCCTATCTGATCTCCGAAAGAATTACAAAAAATAAGGCATATGGAATTCATGAGTAGCTGTGTAATTAAATTTGATGGGAAATGTGTATAAACAACATATGTAGAGATCATTATGCAATTAAAGCATGACCTCCGTCCCATTTATTTGTTTATTTTGACTATATCACAAATATTAAGGAAATTGGTTGCAACACAAAATTTTATAAGATTTTTACCATATTTTACAATACTATCCCCAACTTTACTTAACATGTATTTCTCTTCTCATATTTAATAGTGATAAAAATTAGTGAGAACTGTCTTGATTATCTAAATTGGACAAATAATTTAGGAGAAAAAAAGTACCTAAGAGAGATAAATAATATGGGACGAATGCAGTATATATCGAAGAAATTAACAATTAGAATAATACTTTTTTTGCCATAAAAGAAGTTTGCTAATACTCTGTACGTAGACCACACCTTTTAATAGGAGTACCTTTTTTGTTTTGTATATATATATAAAGTAAGAGGTGGCAGAACACAGCCCTTTGTACGTAGCAAGTAGCAACAACAAGTGGGTAACAAATAGACAAAAAGCCTTTCCCAAGTAATATCAATCATCAATTTGCTCACGGGAAGCTCGAGCTTTGGCTTGTTATTTCAACCAAAAAAAAATGCTCTGGCTTGTTATTGCTTGCCAGCTCCCCCATTATTGGACCAAGCCTGATAGATTTAAAACTCTGTGCTTTGTCTTTGTCTTTGTGTTTTTTTTTTTTTTGGTACTGAGTAATTTGTCTTTGTTAGGCATACGAATCCTAGCACGATTGTGAGAACATTTTGCTTTCCTTTAATGACCTGTAAGTTTTCATTTTACCTTTTTTTTCCCGATGTCACTGAAGACAGAAAAGAAAGCCATAAATTCACTTTAATACGGTCTCTAGCCGTTCCTAGGATTCCGTCTATCAATCAATTGTAACCCATTAAGAAAGTTGTACGGGAGTGAATGAGTGAGTGGTGAAAGAGCATTCCAATCAAGACAATCGACCGGAATGAATACATCCAAGGTAAGGGCTCACAGTCGAGTTAGCCGAGTTAGAAAAAGGCTCTGCAAGAAATTTGGTTCTAAACTGTATAGTTTTTCTACATGGTTAGTATAAACCCATTTACAATTTGATTTTTTTTAGTAGTGATCCAAAATAAGTGAAACACTTAGAATAACAATACAATTTTTTTATATATATCCCTAATTAATGTAGACTTACGAAAAAAGAAAATAAATATAATTAATAAAAAATTGTGGTGTTTAGGCCATTCTAAGTATTATTTTACTAAATTTGAGATGAAATAAGCCTTGTATTAATATGTATGATATTCCAAGTGTTTCACTTATTTTGTGATTGGAGAGAGTATTGATTACTAATACTTTGTGAAATGTCTCCTCCCCTTCCTCCACCTTTTTTTCCAGTGCTTTTGTTACTCCTCCCCTTAGGTTGTTACACCAAGGAGGAAGAGCAGAGATTTTCCTATTTTCTTTGTTTAATATTGTACTTAGGTTAAAAGGACTATAGTCGTAGTAATGTTGTCTTGCCCTTGTGCAAGGTTTTCTTTTCATTTCGTTTTTTCTTTTCTTTCTTCAGCCATCTTTATACAGCAGCCTTTGGTCTCCGTCGACACTTGACGGTTTGGATGATTTCCGAAATAGGATTTAGCTTTTTACAAAGGCGCCATTCGGAGTCTCACATATGCAAAAATCCTTGGTTTTTGTTTTGGTCTCGAGTCCGCACGTGATCCAAGATAGTCTAATTTTTGGTAAGGGGGGAGGTTGTTTGATGAGATAGAGGTTTGTTGGCTCATAAGTTAGCTTGGTACGTTATCAGTGATGCGTCCAAGGCTTATCATGGAAGGAATGATGCGTCAAGGACTTATTATGGACTTGAAGACAAGCATGGAGAGCATGGAAAGGATGATTAAGGGCTGCAAGGAAGCGTGGACAAGCTTAAAGGAGAGGATGGAATCGCAATTCACCAAGAAGATGCCATTTGATCCTTTGAAGATGCCATTAGATCCGATGACAAGAGCAAGAGCTAAGAGATTCAAGGATGCACTCATGGGCCTTGTTCAAACTCATCTAGATGATATGAAGACCATTAAAATTCAATTGAAGAGTTTTGATGATGATTTGAGCAAGAAATTACCAATCAATTACAAGTTCATCACTTTGCTTGCTATTGATTCTAAACGGCCGAATTGATATCATGGCATGGGCCCATTAGCTTTAGTTTGCTTTGATTGGGCTTAATTCTATCTTAGATTTGCTTATTTTTAAGTTTGGATGTTATTTGAGTTGGGCCTTGGTTGACTAAGTCCAATCCTTGTTTAAATCTGTCTTTATTTCCTTTTCCTAGTTGGGCTTGGATTAGTTTTTCCCTAGCCCTTATGTTTGGACGAAAATTAGGTCTTATTTTTAGGATTTTGGTTGTTCCCTATGTCTATATAAAGGGACCAACCCCCTCTTGTAAGGTGAAGTTGAGTTGATTAATAAAGTTGAGGTTTATACACCCAAATTGATTATCTTAACTTCATTGTTCTAGTTTGAGCAAACTTAGGGTTCTTCAATCTTGTAGAGTCCTAGCAAACAATTAGGTTGTGATTGCTTAATTGTTTGTGAATCTTGTGATCTTAGGTGTTCAATTGCCGGTCTAATTGAAGGCTTAAGGCCGACGAACGAAGAGGATTGCTTAAGTGAAGGTTGTCGATATACACATCTTGGAGTTGAAGAAGATCAAGTTGATTCTTGGCGGGTCTCAAGGATAGATTTGAATCTAAAGCAACTAAATTCGTATCAATTGGTAATCAAAGCATAGGTTGTCATCTTCAATCGGTAAATCTATCCTTCTATTCATCATTCATCAAGTTTTCATCCATCAAACTTCATCTTGTTCTTATCGTACCATATTGTTCAAAAAATCAGAAACTTTGAAAAATCATAGCTGATTCATCTTAACTCCAATCGACTTGAAATTTCAGATTCGGAGTCCTCTTACCTTGTAGTTTAATCGAAAAATATAAAAAAAATTTCGACCAGAAACTTGTGATTTTTGTTCTGGATTCGTTTGAACTCCGAAAGCTTTGAAATTTGAGATTTTGACTTCTTTTAGTCTGATCATTCTGGGAAAAATACTGAAAAAAATGAAAAAAAAATCTGTAGCTCTAATCGTAATTTTGGGTTCTAGGGTTTTATCTAGGTTATTTGGGGATTAGGGTTTTGTTTGTGCAATTGATCCAATTGATTCCAACTAACCCTAATTGTGTGTTTGATTGAGTGAATTGAAGTTTAATTTGAAGAATTTCAGGTTACAAACCCTATTGGAGGCAAGTGGTACAAAATTGGAATTAAGTGGTACTAGGGTTTTCTAATCGATTTGAATTGTTTGATTTGTGCTTGAATTGAGTTTTTGTGCAGCAAATTTGGAGAAGGAAATTCGACATAAAGGCCTGCATAAGTGGTTTGGTTTGGGTTTAGATCACTTTCCTTTGATTCACAAAAATTTTGCTACTAATTGTTTGTTCCTCAAGTAGGTCATGAGAAGAAAGGGGTTCTCTAACGAGTTGCTCTTATTAGGCCTATTGAATCTAGAAAAAGGCATAATCTTGTGAGATCATCAAGAGAGTAGTGGACCGTCAATCCATAGGTTGAGTTTAAACACGAGAGCACAAATCAAGGTATATACACACACTCACTTGTGAGGAATTTTTGCTACTAATTTTTGTTCTTTGTGTGTAGGTATAATGGAAGATAGAAAAGATGGACAAAATCAAGCCAACGACTTGGCTGCCATGTTGCAAATTATGATACCAAGAATGGATACCATGATTGATAAAGTTCAACGAGTAAAGAAGAGTTACACATTGTAGACACCCATTTTCAACCCGTATCCTTTTAATCAGTATAAATTGCTCCTTAAATTAATACCCAAGGGTATTTCGGTCATTTGTGCACTCAGGGGCATTTTGGTCTTTTTTTAATCCACTTTTAGTTAGGGATAGCCAACTCATTTATAGGCATCATGATAAAATGGTAAACATCTTTTGAGATTAACTCCAACTTGATTGCATTAAAAAAATCCAGAAATATTTAATTTTGTTGTCGTTGTGACTTTTTGCATTTTTCATCTCGTAGCTTAAACTCAATTTGGTTAGTCTAAACTTAATTTGGTGATAATGGCCTTGATTGGAAAAGAAAATTACAAAAAATGGAAAATTGCATTTTTGGTAAGACATTCTGATTTTTGCACGTTGGACTAATCCCTTTAGCTAGGTATTAAGGCGATTTAGAGTTAAGTCAATTTAGAGCTAAGGCAAATAATTGAAGCATTTTAAAAGCATTTTAGAATTAAGGCAATTGCATTACATTTTCCCTTAACTTCATGCATATCATCACACTTTGACATTTGCAAAAATGAGAAAAGGGTAATGTGCAAGGGTTGAGCACTTCATTATTTGCTAACATTGAAAAGGAAATATTCAAGTTTACAAATTGACTCAAGACAATTATCTTATTTTCCATTGTTATTGTTGCATCACCAAAGCAGTTTATGTAAGCTTTCCTGAAAACAAAGCCAAAAAGCACGAGTCAATAAGCTACAAGTACACAAGTGAACTCTTAACAGCGCAGTCCATGGAAAGTGCAAATTCGATTACCTCAGGGAGCTCGAACAGAAAAACTTTGGGAGAAAAAGTCGTAGAGGACTCTTGAGGCTTCAATTTGAGCACAAGAACGATAGGATTTGGATTTAGGATGATGGAAATATTGGCCCCGCAGTCCAGGCCTCTAAAATTACAGAAATCTTGGGCAGAAATCGCAACCTGTGGAGATTGCAAAATTGGCACACGAGATGACTTCATTTGACAAAATGGTCTTCATGAAAGTTGAAGAGCACTCTCCAAGCTTTCTCCAGCTTGTAAGAACACAGCAATTGGAGTTAAATCGAAGGCGTTATGATTTTCTGAAGACAGCTGCAAAAACAACTTCAACAGCAGACAAATTCCAATCCAAAACAAGCATTTTTTTGTAAATGACAAGGGCAATTCATCATTGATTACAGCATGCAGTTTTGATTTGTTAAGCACAACTTCATCATCATACACAAAAGGAGCAAATTCCAATAAGAAAAGAGGGCAGAATACTCTCGTTACAACATTTCAGCATGCATTTTAGCATGCATGTTTAATATAGCCATACGTTGAATTCACATAGATCACAGGCTAAATAATCATGAATTGCAGCAGCTAAATTCCCACAAAAAGAGTCATTTTACACTCCCCAATTACCCACATGTTAGCATCCCATCTACCATCTTTACAATTTTTAGTATCAAAACAAAATGCAACCAGTGGACACATCAGTTTGACCTCTGCATTTCATATAATTATTAGTCTGGTCTTTGCGGTTAAGTAGAGTTCATACATTTGCCTTTGCACGTTTTTACATATCAAAGCATCAGTTTCAGGTAAGTTAGCATTTTCACACAGGACTCAAAGCTCAAATCAGCAAGGTTCCAAGGCACCCAATTCAGCACACAAACTAAGTAAGAGCAGCAAGCTTTTCTCATATCTCAGCTGCAATTCCTAGTTGAAAAGCCAATACCTGAAGCTAGTGCCGAGGTGGCAGGCATTGGTTGGTGCCAAAACATATTCCCATTTGTTTGAATCAGCCAAGTCAGCAACGTAGATCTCCTGCAAAGAAGTGACATGTGGAAATTAATAAGGAAAAATAAAAATCAACAATATCTAAGCTTGACACAGAGGACAAATTAGGAGCAAAACAAGGTCAAGTGAAAGGAAAAGGGGGCGAAAGCTAAATAGGTCACCTAAAAAGAAACTCTATACGTGTCAGCCTAGTGTTTGCTGATTCAGCATCTTCTTGCCCTCTCTCTCCCAATAGTGCTCACATAGAACAAAAACAAAACCAGGGGGTTACAACAGAAAATCGAAATAGAAAAAGGAGCAAAATGGGAAGGATCATGGCATAAATAGGTCACCTCAGTTCTATGGTAGCCAACTCAGCATATCCTTCACAGAGACGAAAAGACAGAACACGCAGGAGACAAAAGAGGGAGGAAAAGCAAAAATTGCTCGAATAAAAGTTAAATAAATAAAAGGGACTAAAACAGAAATAGTTCACCTAAAAATGGTGACTCACCTCAGCAGGTACCAATGCAGCTCACCAAACTGTGTCACCCTTATCTCTTCCTCATAACCGCCATCAGATGAATCCAAGAGACCTGCTGGGAAGCATCTGGAACCTCCGAGCCTTTAAATAGGCCTCATCTTCCATTGAAAAAGGGGGGAGATTTTTTTGGAAAAAGCAAGAAAACTCTGTCGGTTTCGAGTTAGGGTTTGACATCTTAGATTTGGGAGTTCTCTGCTTGAGAGTTTCTTCAAAAAAATTGAAAACATAGAAGGGTTAAGGATGGGGAAAGGGTAGATATAGGCCGATTTCAAGACGAATCGTTGGCTAGAGTTAGGGATCTAGGCTCTTTTGATTTGGGAGCAAAAGTTTCTGGAGTTTTTAGGGGGGATCTTTCGAGCTAAGACGATTGAACCGTGGACAATGAGGGATGCAGTAGCTGAGGGATCGAAGGTCATTTACGGTGGAGTTAGCTCTGTTACAACGGAAAAGGTTCGGCGGCATCGCTGCAGAAAAAAGAAGAGAGCGCAAGGAAGGCTATGGTTTTGCGAAGAAGGAAGAAGAAGTTTGATCTTATAGTCCGTACACTCCAAAAAGACGGTGTTTCGACTCGGCGAGGGAATTAGTCGCAAATTCAGGTAATCTCTTCAACTCTTTTCAATTTAGTCATTAAATTTGATTTGTCGGAGCCCTGCATGTCTTTATTATCAACAATCAAGTCCTAAACCCTGGGAATTTAGGCGATTAGATCCTCTAGATTCAATTTGCTTATTAATTTAGTCACTAGATTTGGAAATTACCTTAATTAAACTCCTAATTAGAAGCTTGGTTAAAGGGATTATGTTATTCACTCTAATTATGTGAAAGATTTAATAAATTTCTTGGAAATATATCATACTCATGCATGTTAATATCACAATTTGATAAATGTTGTTGGCATATTACTCATTTGAAAAAAGCTATATTGACTCCAATGATGGAATGGTTGGGCGAAATGCGACAATACTTGTCCATTTTAATCCTAATTTCCTAGGCTTGAAGTTTTATTTTGAGGGACTTACCAATCAAGTGGAAGGTGCTCGAATAATATTCCTCGTATAAATATTTGGGTAAAATGTGAATTAAACCAGAACACATGCATCATGTGCACAATTAAAGCCTTAATCCAGTGTGGCTAAAGAAAATTAAGAGAAGTAAATCTTAATTCAGCAAAATTAGGGAGAATAAAAGAAATTAAGAGAAGTAAATCTTAATTGAGCAAAATTAGGAAGAATAAAAGAAATTAAGAGAAGTAAATCTTAATTCAGTGAAATGAAGGGACATAAAGGAAATTAAGAGAAGTGAATCTTAATTCAATGAAATTAAGGAAAATTAAGAAAAGTAAGCATAGTTGAGGACTTAATTCATAAGAATTAAGTAAAAACAGCAGTCAAAAGACTTAATTCATAAAAATTAAGTAAAAACAGCAATCTGAAGACTTAATTCATAGAAATTAAATGGAAGTAATAGTTAGAAGGCTTAATTCATGGCAATTAAGGAATTAGACTGAAAAAAAGACTGAAAGAAGACTGAAAAAACTGAAAGAAGGCTGAAAGAAGACTGACTTAATTACAAGGAAATTAGGTAAAAGAAGACTGACTTAATTTCAAGAAAATTAGGTAAAAGAAGAGAAAAACTGGCTTAGTTTCAAGAAAACTAGGTAAAGAAAAGACTGACTCAGTTTCAAGGAAATTAAGTACAGAAAGACTAGCTTAATTTCCAAGAAGGAAATTAAGTGATCGGACCAAAATTATGCATCTTTTTATGGTCATTTTCCTATGCTTTTTGGGTATTTTATGCTTGATTATGCCTTATATTTGGTATATTTGTGTTTATAGGTGCTAAAGTGAAGAAAAGTGCAAAATCACCAATTTTGTACCTTTTTGGAGCCTTTTTAGATGATTATTTACACAAATATTTTCCAAGGACAATTTGGATGAAGAATGGAGCCAATATGATCGTGATTGAAGAGCTTGAAGAGTCAATTTTATCATCATAAGATTGATTTTCAAGAGTTTGAAGCAAAGGAGCAAAGTTGAATTTCAAGGCAAGAAGACATGTCAAGTGACGTTGGAGCACTGGAGCACATGGGGTGCGAGGCAAACCACATGGGGTGCCAAGCTTGCCGCATGGGCGCCCAGCGCCAATCGGGCATGCCACCCGGCCAACACATGGGCATTGTCGACCTGGGCCCTCAGAGTAACACCCTGCGCGCACAAGCCATTGACATGGGCGCCCAGGGGGAGTCGGGGCCAGCCATGCGCGCGCGCCAGACAGCCATCACGTGTTACTTCACCTTGAAGCTTCTCCAATTGTTTCCAGATTTGGCGACCCATCTGTATTTTGGCCATAACTTTTGATCAAGAGCTCCGTTTGAGGCAAATGAGTAGCCGTTGGAAAGCTATCTCCAAGATCTACAACTTTTATGTTTTGGTCGAAGCCCAGTTCGGACGTTTTCATGGACGAAAATGCCCCTGAAGTTAGCGGACAGAAACTGTCTTGGGCCTTTCTTGCGGGATTGATCCAATTGAGCCCAAAATCTTATTTGGATTAGCTTGAAGACTTGGAGAGCAGTCTAGCACGTCCTTAGGGTTTGTTTAGCTCTAAATTAACCCTAAGCCACCCTCTATAAATACCCTCTTAAGTCTAAAATCCTAGACACACCTAGAACAACTTACAACTCATAATCTTTTCTCTAGGTTTTTGCGATTTTGAGGAGGAGGCAGTCGCCCACCTCTTTGCTTTGTAAGTCTCTCATGGATTGCCTTTTATACTTCTTTTCCTTAGGTATTTTTGATCAATGAATCTTTGGTGAGACTTTTGTTCTTAATAATTTGATTTTTCTGTTTGAATATGTTTCTTATCTCTATACTTCATCTTATGTGTTCGTATTTTGATTGATTTGTGTGCGCAGCTTATCTTGATAGTATGAATACTATAGTTAGATTCAGTTGGCTTAAGTTAAGTCGATGTTGGTCACAAGTGACAATTGAACTAGAAGTTCTAGATTCATTGGGATATCAAGCCTTGTTGAAATCTTTAGGCCGAGATGAAAATTGACGTAGGCAAGTTTGGTATTGATTTATCATGCATGTGGATAAGTAAAGTTTAATGAGTATTCTAAGGGTTGAAATAGACCTGCAATTAGAATATTTGTGATTAATTGTCAGCGAGATGCGGGTTAATCTTCATAGCATGTTGGAATGAGCATCACGTCTGATTCCTATACCAATTATTCAAATGGAATTGTTTAAGATATTAAGAGGATTACTTTGTTTCATTGAAAATTGATGTCTACGTCTTTGGCCATATATCTATTTGGGATAATTTATGATTCTTAATTGATTGCAATTTAAGTCAAATTCATGTTTAGTGTCTATGATCCATGATTCAATTGATCAAATTACTTACCTAAAGGAGAAGAAGTATGTTTTTATCCATTGATTTTCTCTTTAATTATTTTCTAGTTATTTAACTTAGATTTATTTAAATTGCTTTCTAGTTTAATTTCATAATTCAAAAATCCATAAAAATCTCTTTTTTGGTGAGGTTTTCTTTTGTAAGATTTACCTTTGATTCGATCATACCTTCCCTGTGGATTCGACCCCTACTTGCCCTAGCTATTTGTTATTGGTTTGTGGGGATTTATCTTGTGATTTGATCAACGACCGATCATTAAGTAAATAAAGACTGGCTTAATTTCAAGGAAGGAGATTAAGTGGAGTCAATAAAAGGCTTAATTCAGGGTAATTAAGTAGAGTAAAGAACTTAATTCAGGATAATTAAAGTCGGGTCAATAAAGAGCTTAATTCAGGGTAATTAAGTGGAACTAATATAGAGCTTAATCCCAGAAAAGATTAAGCAAAACAATAAAAAGGCTTGGTTTATAAAAATTGAGTCAATAAAGAGAAGGAAATAATGAATTGGCTTAATCTAAATAAAATTAAGTCAAAATAAAGGCAATAGTAAATTGGCCTAATTCGGATAATTGAGCAAAAACGAGTAACAATTCGACCCGAAACGATGAATTAATTAAGGCTAAGCATAAATTTAGGTATAAAAAGACTAAGGCTTAAAAGGAATTAACCAACGATAGAGACCCATAGTTAATCCTAGACCAGTCAGTGTCGTCATTTCGATGGGCGTCGTGTGGGTGCTAATCCTTCCCCACGCGTACCCGACTCCCGAACCGTAGACTCTGGCCTAGCAGACTTTATTAGGTTTAGTATTACCTAATTAGGTTAATATTAGACTTAATAATCAGATAGGTGGCTAATCACACCTAGGTCAAAAAAATATTAGTGGCGACTCCTCATAAGAACCTTAATCAGTAGTTTCTCCCGCCGAGCCGCACGTTGCGACACACATCATCTAGTAGCTCATGGAAAACACCTTACGAGGAAGGTGATTTTACTCTAGATTCTAGTGGGGATAGTGATGATGAAAGGGACGATGATGGGGCTGCAATTGATGATGGTGATGAGTTAGCTTCACTTAGTTTGGTAGCTAGTAGAACTTTGAGTGCCTATGTGAAAGGGGATGTTCAAAGGGAGAATTTGTTTCATACTAGGATGTATGCGAATGAGAAGCCTAGTAGTGTGATTATAGATGGAGAGAGTTGTAAAAACATAGTTAGTGATTATTTGGTGAAAGAGTTACAACTACCTACTTCTAAACATCCTAAACCCTATAGCTTAGGTTGGTTCAATGATAGAAAGGAAATTAGGGTTAACAAACAAGTTTTAGTTTCTCTTTCTTTGGGCAGGTACAATGAGGATGTTTTATGTGATGTGCTACCAATACGAGCTTGTCATGTTTTGCTTGGGAAGCCTTGGCAATATGACAACAAGGTGAAACATGTTAGGGAGACAAACAAGTACTCTTTTAACTGTGGTAAGATTCCTACTTCAAGAAGCTTTAAAAGATCAAATTAAATTGAGAGATGATATTGCTAAATTGGATGCTGAATTTAGGGCTAAAGAAAAGAGTAAATCCGAACCTAAAATTGATGATTGTTTTGATGATAAAACAGCCTTAGTTGCAAAGAGTGTTTTAGATGTTGTTTGCGATGATACTAAACCTGATTTGAGTGTTGTTTGTGATGACACTAAATCTGTTTTAGGTGTTGTTTGTGATGAAACAAAATCTATTTTGGATGCTAATTGTGATGAAAACAAATCTGTTTTGGTTGATCATAGCATTGAAAATAGGATTGTTTTGGGTGAAAAGAAAGATAGTTCAAGGAAAGTTGTTAAGGAGTGTATGTTAGCAACTAAGAGTGAGATTAAGAGTGTTTTGCATGATAATTTTGTTTTGATCTTACCTTTGTTTCAGAATACACTAATGGGAACTAACAACTTGGCTGGAGATATTCCAAGCAATATTATGTCACTTTTGAGTGATTTTGTAGGAATTGGAGTTGTTTTGATGCAAGGAGAGAAGCCCGTAGCTTACTTTTGTGGGAAAATTCCTAGTAGATTTCCACCCATTAAAGAGATTGAATTCCATCCATATGTCGGGCAATATGAGTTCATTGAGAGCTTTCCATATGTTGTGCCTTATAAGCAAGATTTGAGGACAAATCTTCTTTAAGGGGGAGGGAATGATGCACCCAAGGCTTATCATGGAAGGAATGATGCGCCAAGGACTTATTATGGACTTGAAGACAAGCATGGAGAGCATGGAAAGGATGATCAAGGGCTGCAAGGAAGCATGGACAAGCTTAAAGGAGAGGATGCAATCGCAATTCACCAAGAAGATGCCATTTGATCCTTTGAAGATGCCATTAGGTCCGATGACAAGAGCAAGAGCTAAGAGATTCAAGGATGCACTCATGGGCCTTGTTCAAACTCATCTAGATGATATGAAGAGCATTCAAGTTCAATTGAAGAGCTTTGATGATGATTTGAGCAAGAAAACACCAATCAATTACAAGTTCATCACTTTGCTTGCAATTGATTGTAGATGGCCGGATTGACATCATGGGATGAGGCCATTAGCTTTAGTTTGCTTTGTTTGGGCTTAATTCTATCTTAGATTAGCTTATTTTTAAGTTTGGATGTTATTTGGGTTGGACCTTGTTTGACTAAGTTCAATCCTTGTTTAATTATGCTTTTATTTCCTTTTCCTAGTTGGGCAAGGACTAGTTTTTCCCTAGCCCTTATGTTTGGATGAAAATTAGGTCTTATTTTTAGGATTTTGGTTGTTCCCTATGCCTATATAAAGGAACCAACCCCCTCTTGTGAAGGGAAGTTGAGTTGATTAATAAAGTTGAGGTTTATACACCCAAATTGATTATCTTAGCTTCATTGTTCTAGTTTGAGCAAACTTAGGGTTCTTCAATCTTGTAGAGTCCTAGCAAACAATTAGGTTGTGATTGCTTAATTGTTTGTGAATCTTGTGATCTTAGGTATTCAATTGCAGGTCTAATTGAAGACTTAAGGCCGTCGAACGAAGTGAGATTGCTTAGGTGAAGATCATCGATTTACTCATCTAGAAGAGTTGGTGTTTCAAGTCGACTTTGGTGGCTATTGAAATGGTGGATTTGAATCTAACACAACTAGATTCGTATCAATTGGTATCAGAGCATAGGTTGTCATCTTCAATCGGTAAATATATCCTTCCATTCATCATTCATCAAGTTTTCATCTATCAAACTTCA
The DNA here is from genome assembly GCA_001974805.1 of Corchorus capsularis. Lineage (NCBI taxonomy): Eukaryota > Viridiplantae > Streptophyta > Magnoliopsida > Malvales > Malvaceae > Corchorus > Corchorus capsularis. The sequence goes on from AWWV01013090.1 coordinate 31,555, forward strand.
TCTTGTTCTTATCGCACCATATTGTTCAAAAAATCAGAAACTTTGAAAAATCACAGCCGATTCATGCCATCAGAGCAAGAACTAAAGCTAATGGGCTCATGTCATGATGTCAATCCGGCCATCTAGAATCAATTGCAAGCAAAGTGATGAACTTGTAATTGATTGGTGTTTTCTTGCTCAAATCATCATCAAAGCTCTTCAATTGAACTTGAATGGTCTTCATATCATTTAGATGAGTTTGAACAAGGCCCATGAGTGCATCCTTGAATCTTTTAGCTCTTGCTCTTGTCATCGGACCTAATGGCATCTTCAAAGGATCAAATGGCATCTTAATGGCATCTTCTTGGTGAATTGCGATTCCATCCTCTCCTTTAAGCTTGTCTACACATCCTTGCAGCCCTTGATCATCCTTTCATGCTCTCCATGCTTGTCTTCAAGTCCATAATAACTCCTTGGCGCATCATTCCTTCCATGATAAGCCTTGGTCGCATCAATCAGTATTAAAGCTAATCATGTGTGGTATGGGATCTTCCTTGTATGTTAGAAATCCTGATCCCGTTTGAGATTTTCACTATTAATGAATTTCGAATTTATTTTTTTAAAAAAAATATTTGTGGAATAATTTGATAAGGAAGATCACAGTGTAGACACCCAATTTTGGTCATATGCTTCAATTTAGGTCAAAGTATCACTTAAATCTGTGTTGCAGCCGTTTAGAGGGCATCCCGGTCATTTGAGGCGGTTGTGGGTTTATTTCAAGCATGTTCATATTTGCATTTGGCTTTGACTTTAACTTGTAGAAGATTGCATTCTAGCTTATAGTTAGAAGTTTGATTTTAGTATTTTGGCCATTTAGCTTAGTCAAATTTAGCTTGGTTCATCTTTTCTTAATTATACCACCATTTTGCATTCATCTGAAATTGCATTTTCATAAACATTGTTAATACAAAATAAAGGAATTAGAGAATTGCCAAAAAGGGCTTCGAGTTTGACTCTTTGCGTTTGGCATTTTGAATTTGTAGAGTTGCATTTTTACATATTGGGCTAAACAAACAAAAGCCCGAAGTCCTAAACTACATTTTGCACCTTGCACTATTGGATTCAAATTGTTCTAACACACTGTTTTCTTATTTACAGAAGTCAAAAATACATAAATACAAGCAGCTCGAAAAGATAGCAAGGATCATGTGGCAGCAAAGCTTGGCTCCTCTTCGTCTCGTCACGCTAAGCTTTATTGGCAAGCCCAAGATCAAGGTGACTTCATGGTAAGTGAAGAGTGCAAAATTGACAAAAGAATGTAACCCCCCAAGCTCGGAGCAATACACCATTGAGGGATTCATGCTACGGTTCAATGCACACAAGAAGCAAAGCAGTTAGACATGCAAAGGTTGTCAAACAAAGCATGCACTCGTGCGTTAAAAATCTTTTAGAAGACCTCATTTATGCAGGGTTGTGCATGAGAGTAAGGCAAGTTTAATGAGGAAACAGAACAATAAGGAAATGGCAAGAAGTCAATGACATGAAGAGTAAATAGATAGAAAGCAATAGCAAAGAACACATGTCAGTAAGCATATATATAAGCACAACGTCATGACTTGGGGGGGGGGGATCAGATTGATGTTGGCCCAAAGCAAGTCAGTGAGCTGGAATTGATTTCAAGTCACAAGTCACATGCCATGAGCCTTCTAAAAGCACAAGCAAAATAGAAGACAATGTATGCATTCACTCATGCACAAATCAATACAGGAACTACAAAGGCAATCCTACAGGCATTTATCATAGAAAATGCAAAGCAATGGCAGTAAAAATAGTAAGAATTCAGGTAGGTTCAAAGGGATAAGCAGACCCATAGGGCAGCAGGGGAAATTTAGTGACAAAAGCTGTGAAATGGCAATGCACAAGACAACAAAGAAAAACAACAAATTGGCATTATCACCATCACACAACTACAAAAAGCACTTGACATTCATACATAACATTGTAAAACTTAGAAGCATTTCAGCCCTTTTGCATGTTCCATTCTAGGATCACTTACATTTAGTTTTACAAAATGAAGAAAACAGAGCATGCCTTTAGTACAACAACTTTTTTCCTTTGCCTAAATGATGGTTCCCCTGGTCATCACAAGAAAATCACCACGTTTATTTATCCTCACAAACTCAACTTTAGTAAAGTGGTAAGTAAGGGTCGAATCCCACGAGGAGGTAGCTATCCTTTTCTTTAGTAATCTTTCAAAGGTGAGGATTGTAGTAGATGGTAATCAAGCAAGTAACTAAGGTGAACTAACTAGGAGCAATATGTAAAGGATCGAATTAACAATATTAAGAAAGCTTTCTCATAATATAAGTACAATCACTCTTGATTCATGGGTCATAGACTATTCAATCATCTACTTCACTCAACATACACATCAATCCGGTCGAAATACTTTTCAATTGAATTGCAATTGTTCATGACATACAATCCTATCAAATCAATACCTAGTTGAATATATAATTCCCAAAGTACAATCACATATTCATCCGAAGCATACAGCTTCATGTTCTATACTGTCTAATGTTGATAGCCTTAGCATTCTGATGCGCCAAGGGCTTATCATGGTCTTGAAGAACACAATGGAGATCATGGAGAGGTTGAGCATGGGTTGCAAGGAAGCAAGGACAAGCTTGAAAATCATGGAGATTGTGCACAACTTGTTCCAAGCACCAAGGAGATGCCAAAGTTGCCATTTGATCCATTGAAGACGCATGAAGGTCCAATGATAAGAGCAAGAGCTAAGAAGTTCAAGGAGACTCTCGTGGGCTTTTTTCGAACCCATCTTGAAGATATGAAGCCCCTTAAAGTTCACTTTAAGACATTTGGAGATATTTTGAGCAAGGAAAGACCACCCAAAGTCAAATTCATCAGTTTGCTTGTTTTTGAACCTAATTAAAGATTTTGATGGCATCCGGGATCGGGTACCTACCCCACCTGCTAGTGGGCAACATCAGAAAGGGGCTTGAATTAGAAAAGGAGTTTCTTGGGTCACCCGGGAGCGGGCAGGGGTCACCCGCTAGCGGGTAGCCCGCGAATTCATTTTAATAATTGCGTTTTTTTTAGTTGATTTTTATTTTTGGGCTTGTTAAGCTTTATGGCTGCCCATATCCTTTTAGGTTTAGGTTTAGGATGTCCCTTACCACTATATAAGGGCTCCAAAACCTCTTGTAAAAATAAGTTGAGTTGATTAATAAAGTTGAGGTTTATACACCCAAATTGATTATCTTAGCTTCATTGTTCTAGTTTGAGCAAACTTAGACTTCTTCAATCTTGTAAAGTCCTAGCAAACAATTAGGTTGTGATTGCTTAATTGTTTGTGAATCTTGTGATCTTAAGTTAACAATTGCAGGTCTAATTGAAGACTTAAGGCCGACGAAAGAGGAGGAATAGCCTTGTGAAGGTCATCGACATACACATCTAGAAGTTGAAGAAGTTCAAGTCGACTTTGATAGATTTTCAAGGATAGATTTGAATCTAACACAACTAGATTCGTATCACATTCCCTAAGGATTGAGCATAAAGATAAATCAGTTGGCATACTAGGCTACAAGATTAGCTTCACAGAAAGCTATTACTAATCAAAAAAATAATCCCTACAAAACCTAAGTAGATAGAGCAAGCAGGGGTCGAATCCCACACAGAAGGGGAATAGACTTAACACAGACAAAATCTTCTCTAAAATTCACTTTTAAACAGGGAATTAAACAAAACAATTAAATTACTCGCTCACAAGGTTTACAACCCCTTGGAAGGAATTGGTCACTTCCAATTGTTACCAAATAATCAAACTTGAATTGGTCATTCTAAGTTTGATTTAATAATAGATCAATCAAATTATATCATTAGCGCGCGTTCTAAATCCACAATCATCAAGATCATAAGATTAAAACAGAGATTAATAAACTATCAATCAAAAACAAACATCAAATTATAAGCACATAAATTGATACGAATCTAGTTGTAATTGGTCCAAATCCACCTTAGAGACCCGCCTAAGATCAACTTGAATCACCAAACTTCTAGATGTGTATATCGACAATCTTCACTTGATAAATCTTCCTTCGTTCGTCGGCCTTAGACCTCCAAGTCGACCTGCACTTGAACACCTAAGATCACAAGTTTCACAAACAACCAAGCAATCACAACTTAATTGTTTGCTAGGACTCTACAAGATTGAAGAACCCTAAGTTTGCTCAAACTAGAACAATGAAGCCAAAGAAATCGATTTGGGTATAAACCTCTCAACTTTATTGATTAACTTGACTTGTGTTTACAAGAGGGGAATGGTCCCTTTATATACTAGTAGGGGACGCATAACCCTTCTCCTAAAACTAAAAGGAAAACATTACATAAAGGAAGGAACAAGGAAATAGCCTACTCCTTGTCCTACTAGGAAAAGTAAATACATAACTTAATTAAGCAAGGATTGGACTTAGTCAAACAAGGCCCAACCCAATGTCTTTTAAACTAAATAAATAACTAATCTAAAATAGAATAAAGGCCCATGAGGCCGAATTACACAATGCCAAAGCCTAATGCTCATCGATTTCAAGTAAGGTAAACACCTTGGAATCGATAGAAATACTCTTGGTGATGTCGACTTCAATGCCTTCCAAATGTTCTTCAATGGACTCTAAACCTCCAAGATGAGATCTTACAAAGCCCAATAAAGCTTCCTTGAACCTTTTAGCCCGAGCCCTAGTCATTGGACCTTGCGGAATGGCTAAAGGATCAAAAGGCCGGTCTTGTCTGGATGGCTCAATCGATGGCCGGTTGTGGCCGGTTGCTCCATGCGATGTCGCATGCGATGGCCGGTCATGTGCCCGGTGTTGCGCGGCTTCTCCAAGCAATGGCCGGTCACTCGTGCCTCCAACTCCATGCTCTTCCAAGCTAGCATCGATGACATCTCCTTGATCTTCATTGGCTCCAATGTGTCCTTCTAAGCCATGATAAGCCCTTGGCGCATCATCCCCTCTCCCTTGAAAAGGATTTGTCCTCAAATCTGCATCACTATCAAACAAGGATAAGTCTGAAACATTAAAAGTAGCACTTACATTGCCATATTCACTAGGAAGATCTAGCTTGTACTCCAAGACTTGGAATGGACCATCTCCACGAGGAAGATCTAGCTTGTAGGCGTTGTTGTTGATCCTCTCCAAGACTTGGAATGGACCATCTCCACGAGGTAAGAGCTTAGACTTTCTCTTTTCAGGGAACCTCTCCTTCCTTAGATGCAACCAAACCCAATCCTCGGGTTCAAAGATGACTTCCTTGCGCCCTTTGTTAGCATTCTTCATGTAGTGTTGTGTCTTCTTCTCAATTTGAGCTCGAACCCTAGCATGAAGTTCTCTAACATATTCGGCCTTCCTTTGTCCAACCATGTCGACTTGCACACTCAAAGGTAAACTCAACAAATCCAATGGGGTTAAAGGATTAAAGCCATACACAGTTTCAAAAGGTGAACATCCAGTGGTGCTATGTATGCTTCTATTATATGCAAATTCGACATGAGGTAGACAATCCTCCCAAGTTCTTAAGTTCTTTTTAATTAAAGCCCTAAGCAAAGTAGACAAAGTCCTATTAACTACCTCGGTTTGACCATCGGTTTGAGGATGACAAGTAGTAGAAAATAACAACTTAGTTCCTAACTTAGCCCATAAAGTTCTCCAAAAGTGACTTAAGAACTTAGCATCTCTATCACTTACAATCGTCCTAGGCATTCCATGTAGTCTAACAATTTCTTTAAAGAACAAATTAGCTACATTAATGGCATCATCCGTTTTAGTACATGCAATAAAGTGAGCCATCTAAGAAAACCTATCAACAACCACAAAGATAGAATCTTTACCTCTCCTAGAACGAGGTAAACCTAACACAAAGTCCATGCTAATATGAGTCCATGGTTCATGAGGAATAGGCAAAGGAGTATACAATCCATGCGGTTTAGATGTAGATTTAGCTTGCAAACAAACAATGCAACTAGCAACATACTTCCCTACATCATGTCGCATCTTAGGCCAAAAGAAGTGTTCATGCAATATGTCATATGTTCTATCAACTCCAAAGTGACCCATTAAACCCCCTTCATGCGATTCCCTCAAAAGCAATATGCGCAAAGAGCAAGAAGGCACACACAATCTAGATTCCTTAAACAAAAATCCATCATGCTTATAATACTTTCCAAAACCAGAATTTTCACATGCTTTAAATATTTCACTAAAGTAGACATCACTAGCATATAATTCCTTAATATACTCAAAACCAAGAAACTTAGAATCAAGCATGGAAAGTAAGACATACCTCCTTGATAAAGCATCGGCTACCACATTCTCTTTACCTTGTTTGTATCGCACAACATAAGGAAAAGACTCAATGAATTCGTAGTGAACATAACGCACACCATATGGAGCGAATTCAATCTCTCTAATGGATGGCAATCCTCTAGGAATTTTCTCACAAAAGTAAGCAACAAAATTCCCTCCTTGCATCAAAACAACTCCAATTCCTACAATA
>AWWV01013095.1:0-20203 GCA_001974805.1 Corchorus capsularis
ATTTTGTACTTGATGTTGTCTTTAGGCTCCTCTCTCTCAATACCTCTCCCCTAAGCCCGCATGTTTTCATTATGGGCTTGCCCACCAAGTTCTTGTTGCCTTAGTCTCTCCATGGAATCGATTCTAGCAATTTGCCTCGGTGGTGGAGGATGATCCTCATTGTTGATTGCGGCATTAGCTCCTTGTTGAGCTTGCGGATTTCGAGTTTCCAATGCCTCCAATCTGGTTGTCATGGTGCCAAGTTGTCGTATGATTTGTTGCAAGATGGCATTAGTATTCTCTCCTTGATTTTGCTCTTCTTGTCTATCTCCCATTGTATCTATAAAAAGAACAAAAAAATTTAGTAATAAAATCCTCACAAGTGTGTGTGTGCTTATACCTTTGACTTGTGCTCTCGTGTTTGTACTAAAATCCTATGGATTGGCGGTCCACTACTCTCTTAATGATCTCACAATATCTGCCTTTTACTAGCTTCAATAGGCCTAATAAGAGCAACTCCTAGAGCACTCCTTTCTTCTCGTGACCTACTTGAGGAACAAACAATTAGTAGCAAAGTTATTTGTGAATCAAAAGAAAAGTGATCTTAAACCAAACCAAACCACTTAATGCAGGCTCCTTATGTCGAAATTCTACTTCAAAGTTGCTGCACAAAAACTTAATCACAAGCACAATCACAATATCAATCGATTAGCATAAACCCTAGTACCACTTGTCCCCTATTTTATACCACTTGAATCCAATAGGGTTTGTATCCTGAAATTCTTCAAATCAAATCACAATTAACAGCAAAAGCAACCCAAGAATCTCAATTACACAATCAATTAGAGTTAATTGCAACTAATTAGATCAATTGCACAGAAAACCCTAATCCCCAAATTTCCCAAACTAAGAACCCTAGTTCCTGAAAAATATCGATAACAGCACAGATTTTTTTTTATTTTTTTCAATATTTTTCCCAGAAAGATCACACCAAAATAAGTCTAAGGCTCAAATTTCACAGCTTTCCGAGCTCAAACGAATCCAGAACAAAAATCACAAGTTTCTGGTCGAAATTTTTTTTATTTTTTTTATATTTTTCGATATAACTACTAGTTATGAGGGACTCAAATCTGAAATTTCAAAGCAAAACAATGTAAGATTAATCGGCTATGAATTTTCAAAGTTTCTGAATTTTTGAATTTTTCAAGAAGGTGATGCGATGAGTGTTTGGGTGTGTTGTGATGGATGAAAACGTGATGATTGATGTATAGAAGGATAGATTTACCGATTGAAGATGACAACCTATGCTCTGATACCAATTGATACGAATCTAGTTGTATTAGATTCAAATCCAACCTTTGAATATCCACCAAAGTCGACTTGAACTTCTTCAACTTCTAGACTTGTATGTCGATGATCTTCACAAAGCTATCCCTCCTGTCTCGTCGGCCTTAAGCACTCAATTAGACCTGCAATTGAATTCTCAAGATCACAAGATTCACAAACAACTAAGTTATCTCAACCTAATTGCTTGCTAGGACTCAACAAGATGAAGAACCCTAAGTTTGCTCAAACTAGAACAATGAAGCCAAAGAAATCGATGTGGGTATAAACCTCTCAACTTTATTGATTAACTTGACTTATGTTTACAAGAGTGGGATGGTCCCTTTATATAGTAGTAGGGGACGCATAACCCTTCTCCTAAATCTAAAAGGAAAACATTACATAAAGGAAGGAACAAGGAAATAGCCTACTCCTTGTCCTACTAGGAAAAGTAAATACATAACTTAATTAAGCAAGGATTGGACTTAGTCAAACAAGGCCCAACCCAATGTCTTCTAAGCTAAATAAATAACTAAACTAAGATAGAATAAAGGCCCAATGACCGAATTACACAATATTAAGCCTAATGCTCATCGATGGATAACATGGTGCACAAAATGGAATCGTTTGGAATATTCCTTGTTGTGTGATCTTCAAATCGGCCCAATGAGTCTTCAATGGTCTTTAATTGTTCAAGATGAGATCTTATAAAGCCCACCAAAGCTTCCTTAAACCTTTTAGCCCGAGCCCTTGTGATTGGACCCAACGACATAACTAAATGATCATGTGGCCGGTTGTGGCCGGGCATGGCCGAGTCAAGTGGCCGGTTGTGGCCGGGCATGGCCATGTCGCGTGGCCGGTGATGATCGGGCATCTCCAAGTCGCGTGGCCGGCTCTCCAAGTCGCATGGCCGGTCACTTGTGCTTCCATCTCCATGCTCCTCCAAGCTAGCATCGATGACATCTCCATGATCTTTATTGGCTCCAATGTGTTCTTCTAAGCCATGATAAGCCCTTGGCGCATCAGGAATGATGCGCCCAAGGCTTATCGTGGAAGGAAAGATGCGCCAAGGACTTATTATGGACTTGAAGGCAAGCATGGAGAGCATGGAAAGGATTATCATGGGCTACAAAGAAGCGTGGACAAGCTTAAAGGAGAGAATGGAATCGCAATTCACCAAGAAGATGCCATTAAGATGCCATTTGATCCTTTGAAGATGCCAATAGGTCCGATGACAAGAGCAAAAGCTAATAGATTGAAGGATTCACTCATGGGCCCTGTTCGAACTCATCTTGAAGACTTGAAGACCATTGAAGTTCAATTGAAGAGCTTTACTGATGATTTGGGCAAGAAATTACAAATCAATTACAAGTTCATCACTTTGCTTGCTATTGTTTCTAGATGGCCGGATTGACATCATGGCATGAGCCCATTAGCTTTAGTTTGCTTTGTTTGGGCTTAATTCTATCTTAGATTAGCTTATTTTTAAGTTTGGGCCTTATTTGGGTTGGGCCTTGTTTGACTAAGTCCAATCCTTGTTTAATTATGCTTTTATTTCCTTTTCCTAGTTGGGTTTGGACTAGTTTTTCCCTAGCCCTTATATTTGGACGAAAATTAGGATTTATTTTAGGATTTTGGTTGACCCTATCACTATATAAGGCCACCAATATCTCTTGTAAAAGTGGAAGTTGAGTTGATTTAAAAAATTGAGGATTATTTTCCCAAATTGATTATCTTAGCTTCATTGTTCTAGTTTGAGCAAACTTAGGGTTCTTCATCTTGTAGAGTCCTAGCAAGCAATTAGGTTGAGATAACTTAGTTGTTTGTGAACCTTGTGATCTTTAGAACTCAATTGCAGGTCTAATTGAGTGCTTAATGCCGACGAAAGAGGAGGGATAGCTTTGTGAAGGTCATCGACATACAAGTCTAGGAGTTGAAGAAGTTCAAGTCGACTTTGGTGGATATTCAAGGGGTGGATTTGAATCTAATACAACTAGATTCGTATCAATTGGTAATCAGGGCATAGGTTGTCATCTTCAATCGGTAAATCTATCATTCTATACATCATTCATCAAGTTTTCATCCATCAAACTTCATCTTGTTCTTACCGCACCATATAGTTCCAAAAATTCAGAAACTTTGAAATTTCATAGCCGATTCATCTTACATCTTTTTGCTTTGAAATTTCAGATTTGAGTTCCTCATAACTAGTAGTTATATTGAAAAATATAAAAAAATAATAAAAAAAAAATTCGACCAGAAACTTGTGATTTTTGTTATGGATTTGTTTGAGCTTGGAAAGCTGTGAAATTTGAGCTATAGACTTATTTTGGTGTGATCTTTCTGGGAAAAATATTGAAAAAAAAATCAAAAAAATCTGTGCTGTTATCGATATTTTTCAGGAACTAGGGTTCTTAGTTTGGGATATTTGGGGATTAGGGTTTTCTTGTGCAATTGATCTAATTAGTTGCAATAACTCTAATTGATTGTGTAATTGAGATCCTTGGGTTGCTTTTGCTGTCAATTGTGATTTGATTTGAAGAATTTCAGGTTTCAAACCCTATTGGATTCAAGTGGTACAAAATAGGAGACAAGTGGTACTAGAGTTTATGCTAATCGATTGATATTGTTATTGTGCTTGAATTGAGTTTTTTGTGCAGCAACTTTGGAGAAGAATTTCGACATAAGGAGCCTGCATTAAGTGGTTTGGTTTGGTTTAAGATCACTTTTCTTTAGATTCACAATAACTTTGCTACTAATTGTTTGTTCCTCAAGTAGGTCACGAGAAGAAAGGAGTGCTCTAGGAGTTGCTCTTATTAGGCCTATTGAAGCTAGTAAAAGGAAATCTTGTGAGATCATTAAGAGAGTAGTGGACCGCAAATCCATAGGACTTGAGTACAAACACGAGAGCACAAGTCAAAGGTATAAGCACAAACACACTTGTGAGGATTTTTACTACTAATCTTTGTTCTTTTTGTAGGTATTATGGAAGGATAACAAGAGCAACCAAACGTGGCTGCTATGTTGCAAGCTCTAATGCAACGTTTGGACACTATGGATACTAAATTCGATGCCTTGGCCGATGATGTCCAACAAGTAAAGGATGGCCAAAATCAACAAGCTCAACAACCTCAACAAAGAGCTAATGTTGCACGCAACAATGAAGAGGTTCATCCTACACCACCGAGGCAAATTGCTAGAATCGATCCCATGGAGAGACTAAGGCAACAAGAACTTGGTGGGCAAGCTCACAATGAAAATATGCGGCCTAGGAGAGGAATGGAAAGAGAGGAGCCTAAAGACAACATCAAATACAAAATCCCTAAATTCAATGGGAGAGGGTCTCCATCCGATTACTTGGAGTGGGAGTCGAAATTGGATATGTATTTTGATTACTATCCTCATGCCGAACCAAAGAAGGTACAAATTGCTACTCTTGAATTCACGGAGAATGCTTTAAATTGGTGGAATCAATTGGTGCAAACAAGAAGAAGAAACTTGGAAAGACCGATCAATACTTGGTTAGGTCTAAAGAGTTATATGAGGAAGAGGTTTGTTCCAAGCTTTTACACTAATGGTCTCTACCAAGAGTTGCAATCCATGAGGCAAGGAACTAGGAGTGTTGATGAATACTACTCCGAGATGATGTTGTTGATGTCAAGGGCCGAGATTGATGAAGCTCCACAAGCTACTATAGCTAGATTCATGGCGGGATTGAATAGAGAAATTCATGATATTGTGGAGATGCAACAACACTATGAGGTTGAGGAATTGCTTCAACATGCTTTGAAGGCCGAAAGCCAAGTAAAGAGGAATAAGAAGAGCTTTACATCATCATCATCAAGCTCATGGAAAACTCCAATCAAGAAAGATGATAAGTCGACTAAAGAGAAGGAGTTAGCGCAAAAGGGTACTACCCCTAAAACCGATTCTAAATCTTCATCGGGTTTATCTTCAAAGAATCATGTCAAGTGTTTCAAGTGTCAAGGCTTTGGACACTATGCTAAAGATTGTGTAAACAAGAAAGTGTTGTTCGTGAATGACCAAGGAGAAATCGAAAGTGAAGATGAAGAGATTACTCTAGGATCTAGTGGTGATGGAGATGATGAAGGAGATGCGCATGAAGATAGTGATGATGGAGTCGGGTTTGCACTTAAGAGTTTGGTTGCTAGGAGAACTTTGAGTGCTTATGTGAAAAACGATGTGAACAATCAAAGGGAGAATTTGTTTCACACTAGGATGTATGCGAATGGGAAGCCTAGTAGTGTGATTATGGATGGAGAGAGTTGTAAAAACATAGTTTGTGATTATTTGGTGAAAGAGTTACAACTACCTACTTCTAATCATCCTAAACCCTATAGCTTAGATTATTTCAATGATAGAGAAAACATTAGTGTTAACAAACAAGTTTTTGTTTCTCTTTGTTTGGGCAGGTACAAGGGATATGTTTTGTGTGATGTCTTACCCATGCAAGCATGCCATGTACTATTTGGACGACCATGGCAATACGACAACAAGGTTCAACATGATGGTGAGACGAACCAATATACTCTCATATGTGGTAAGAAGCCTTTTACTTTAATTCCTTTATCACTTCAAGAAGCTTTAGAAGATGAAATTAAAGTGAGAGATGATTTTGCTAAATTGGATGCTGAATTTAGAGCTAAAGAAAAGAGTAAATCTGAACCTAAAATAGATGATTGTGTTGATGATAAAACAGCCTTAATTGCAAAGAACGTTTTAGATGTTGTTTGCGATGATACTAAACCTAATTTGAGTGTTGTTTGTGATGACACTAAATCTGATTTAGGTGTTGTTTGTGATGAAAATAAATCCGTTTTGGTTGATCATAGCATAGCAAATAATTCTGTTTTGGTTGATCATAGCATTGAAAATAATTCTGTTTTGGTTGATCATAGCATTCGAAATAATTCTGTTTTGGTTGATGGCATTGAAAATAATTCTGTTTTGGGTGAAAAGAAAGAGATTTCTAAGGAAGTTGTTAAAGGGTGTATGTTAGCTACTAAAAGTGAGATTAAGAGTGCTTTGTATGATAATTCTGACTTGATCTTACCTTTGTTTCGAAATACACTGATGGGTACTAACAACTTGGCTAGAGATATTCCAAGCAATATTGTGTCTCTTTTGAGTAATTTTGTAGGAATTGGAGTTGTTTTGATGCAAGGAGAGAAGCCCGTAGCTTACTTTTGTGGGAAAATTGCTAGTGGATTTCCACCAATTAAAGAGATTGAACTCCATCCATATGGTGTTCAATATGAGTTCATTGAGAGCATTCCATATGTGGTGCAATACAAGCAAGATTTGAGGACAAATCTTCTTCAATGGGGAGGGAATGATGCGCCCAAGGCTTATCATGGAAGGAATGATGCCCGAAGTACTTATTATGGACTTGAAGACAAGCATGGAGAGCATGGAAAGGATGATCAAGGGCTGCAAGGAAGCGTGGACAAGCTTAAAGGAGAGGATGGAATCGTAATTCACCAAGAAGATGCCATTTGATCCATTGAAGATGCCTATTGGTCCGATGACTAGAACAAGAGCTAAAAGATTCAAGGATGCACTCATGGGCCTTGTTCGAACTCATCTTGAAGACCATTGAAGTTCAATTGAAGAGATTTAGTGATGATTTGGGCAAGAAATTACAAATCAATTACAAGTTCATTACTTTGCTTGCTATTGATTCTAGATGGCCGGATTGACATCATGGCATGAGCCCATTATCATTAGTTATCTTTGTTTGGGCTTAATTCTATCTTAGATTAGCTTATTTTTAAGTTTGGACCTTATTTGGATTGGGCCTTGGTTGACTAAGTCCAATCCTTTATTTAATTATGTCTTTGTTTCCTTTTCCTAGTTGGGTTTGGACTAGTTTTTCCCTAGCCCTTATATTTGGACGAAAATTAGGATTTATTTTAGGATTTTGGTTGACCCTATCACTATATAAGGCCACCAATATCTCTTGTAAAAGTGGAAGTTGAGTTGATTTAAAAAATTGAGGATTATTTTCCCAAATTGATTATCTTAGCTTCATTGTTCTAGTTTGAGCAAACTTAGGGTTCTTCATCTTGTAGAGTCCTAGGAAGCAATTAGGTTGAGATAACTTAGTTGTTTGTGAACCTTGTGTTCTTGAGAATTCAATTGCAAGTCTAATTGAGTGCTTAAGGCCGAGGAAAGAGGAGGGTAGCTTTGTGAAGGTCATCGACATACAAGTCTAGGAGTTGAAGAAGTTCAAGTCGACTTTGGTGGATATTCAAAGGTTGGATTTGAATCTAATACAACTAGATTCGTATCAATCTTAGTTGCAAAGAGTGTTTTAGATGTTGTTTAAAATGGCACAAAATCTGTTTTAAGTGTTGTTTGCAATGATACTAAATCTGTTTTGGATGCTAATTGTGATGAAAACAAATCTGTTTTGGTTGATTATAGCATTAAAAATAATTCTGTTTTGGGTGAAAAGAAAGAGATTTCTAAGGAAGTTGTTAAAGAGTGTATGTTAACTACTAAGAGTGAGATTAAGAATGCTTTGAACAATAATTCTATTTTGATCTTGCTTTTACTTAAAAATACACTTGTTGCTACTAACGACTTGGAAAGAGAACTTCCAAGCAAACTTGTGTTTCCTATAAGTAATATTGTAGGAATTGGAGTTGTTTTGATGCAAGGAGGGAATTTTGTTGCTTACTTTTGTGAGAAAATTCCTCGAGGATTGCCATCCATTAGAGAGATTGAACTCGCTCCATATGGTGTACGTTATCTTCAATATGAGTTCATAGAGAGCTTTCCTTATGTTGTGCGATACAAACAAGGTAAGGAGAATGTGGTAGCCGATGCTTTATCAAGGAGGTATGTCTTACTTTCCATGCTTGACTCTAAGTTTCTTGGTTTTGAGTATATTAAAGAATTATATGCTAGTGATGTTTACTTTAGTAAAATATTTAAAGCATGTGAAAATTCTGGATTTCGAAAGTATTATAAGCATGATGGATTTTTGTTTAAGGAATCTAGATTGTGTGTGCCTTCTTGTTCTTTGCACATATTGCTCTTGAGGGAATCGCATGAAGGGGGCTTAATGGGTCACTTTAGAATTGATAGAACATATGACATATTGCATGAACACTTCTTTTGGCCTAAGATGCGACATGATGTAGGGAAGTATGTTGCTAGTTGCATTGTTTGTTTGCAAGCTAAATCTA
Organism: Corchorus capsularis; assembly: GCA_001974805.1. Taxonomy (NCBI): domain Eukaryota; kingdom Viridiplantae; phylum Streptophyta; class Magnoliopsida; order Malvales; family Malvaceae; genus Corchorus; species Corchorus capsularis. Next base: position 8,517 of record AWWV01013095.1, read on the forward strand.
CATCTAAACCGCATGGTTTGTATACTCCTTTACCTATTCCTCATGAACCATGGACTCATATTAGCATGGACTTTGTGTTAGGTTTACCTCGTTCTAGGAGAGGTAAATATTCTATCTTTGTGGTTGTTGATAGGTTTTCTAAGATGGCTCACTTTATTGCATGTACTAAAACGGATGATGCCATTAATGTAGCTAATTTGTTCTTTAAAGAAATTGTTAGACTACATGGAATGCCTAGGACGATTGTAAGTGATAGAGATGCTAAGTTCTTAAGTCACTTTTGGAGAACTTTATGGGCTAAGTTAGGAACTAAGTTGTTATTTTCTACTACTTGTCATCCTCAAACCGATGGCCAAACCGAGGTAGTTAATAGGACTTTGTCTACTTTGCTTAGGCTTTAATTAAAAAGAACTTAAGAACTTGGGAGGATTGTCTACCTCATGTCGAATTTGCATATAATAGAAGCATACATAGCACCACTGGATGTTCACCTTTTCAAACTGTGTATGGCTTTAATCCTTTAACCCCATTGGATTTGTTGAGTTTACCTTTGAGTGTGCAAGTTGACATGGATGGGCAAAAGAAGGCCGATTATGTTAGAGAGCTTCATGCTAGGGTTCGAGCTCAAATTGAGAAAAAGTCACAACACTACATGAAGAATGCTAACAAAGGGCGCAAGGAAGTCATCTTTGAACCCGGGGATTGGGTTTGGTTGCATCTAAGGAAGGAGAGGTTCCCTGAAAAGAGAAAGTCTAAGCTCTTACCTCGTGGAGATGGTCCATTCCAAGTTTTGGAGAGGATCAACAACAATGCCTACAAGCTAGATCTTCCAAGTGAATATGGCAATGTAAGTGCTACTTTTAATGTTTCAGACTTATCCTTGTTTGATAGTGATGCATATTTGAGGACAAATCCTTTTCAAGGGAGAGGGGATGATGCGCCAAGGGCTTATCATGGTCTTGAAGAGCACATTGGAGACAATGGAGATCATGGGGAAGATGAGCATAGGTGGCAAGGAGGCAAGGACAAGCTTGAAGTTGATGGTGATATCGCAAAACTTGTTCCAAGCACCAAGGAGATGCCAAAGATGCCATTTGATCCATTGAAGATGCCTTTAGGTTCAATGAGAAGAGCAAGAGCTAAGAGATTCAAGGAAGCACTCATAGGCCTTGTTCGAGTTCATATTGAAGATATGAAGTTCCTTGAAGATCAATTTAAGACATTTGGAGATGATTTGAGCAAGGAAAAACCACCCAAAGTGAAGCTCAGTACCTTGCTTGAAGCTTAAAAAAACAGAACAACATCGGCCCAGAAGTTGTCAACGTCTGCCCAGAAGTTCCCATGTTGAAAGGAGAACAAGAATTTCAGGACAACTTCGGCCCAGAACTTGTACAACTTCGGGACAGAAGTTGTTACGGGAAAGACCTTATTTTTTAAGTTTGCTTTTATTCCTTTACCTAGTTGGGCTTGGACTTCTAAGTTAGGACGCCCCATAGGGTTTTATTTTAGGATTTTGGTTGACCCTGTCACTATATAAGGGCACCAATACCTCTTGTAAACATAAGTTGAGTTGATTAATAAAGTTGAGGATTATTTTCCCAAATTGATTATCTTAGCTTCATTGTTCTAGTCTGAGCAAACTTAGGGTTCTTCATCTTGTAGAGTCCTAGCAAGCAATTAGGTTGAGATAACTTAGTTGTTTGTGAATCTTGTGATCTTGAGAATTCAATTGCAGGTCTAATTGAGTGCTTAAGGCCGACGAAAGAGGAGGGATAGCTTTGTGAAGATCATCGACATACAAGTCTAGAAGTTGAAGAAGTTCAAGTCGACTTTGGTGGATATTCAAAGGTTGGATTTGAATCTAATACAACTAGATTCGTATCATTGCCTCCCAACAAGCACTTGTTTAAAGTCATTAGCTTGACTTTCCTTCATGTCCTTTTGTTAGGATGGATTATACCACAATTTTGTTCAGGGCGACTCCATGAATAGCTAGGAATGACAATGCCATCTTTGTTGCCGTGAGTGGTTGATGCAATGGGTGCTTGCGGCATGGACTAGCATCGCTCCTTTCTAGCTTTTGGAAAGTGTACTTGTGTTGGCAAATCTTCTTTTCATTCAAAAAGAATTGATCCATGCGTTGCCAATCTTCAGACTTGATCTCTCTAAAGCATCTATGTTCAAGAAACTTGTTGATTCCCAACAAATCGTGATGTCCATGTTCCAAAAGTTGGGTATCAACAATATCTTGCACATTTGTGTCGTTTAGCTCAGGATGTCTATGTTGCTCATCATCTTGTGGTTCTTCCTTGTGTTCTACGAATCTTGGAGGAGAAGGTGAAGGGATGTCCATCTTGATATCTTCTTTCATTGCTTTGATTCTTCGTGCACAATCTTGGAGACCTCTTTTGGTAGAACAGACCATGTTTGGCTCATCTTCTTCATTATTGAAGAGAAATTGAAAGGAATCTTGCAAATCAAGTTCATATGGATTATTAATTGTTTTGCTTGATACCCCTTTAACTTCCTTCACAATTGGCCCTTGATGTCTTTGTGTAGTCTCTACCAAATCAACCGGCTTCCATTGTTCCTTGGGAACTTCTTGAATTGCAGCAATTAAAGGAATATGTACCTCCCTCTTTTGAAGTGAATCAGATTGGCTTTCTTCATTGCATGTCTTCCTTTGTGGCGTAAATCTTTGAGGAAACGGTGGTGGCCCGTAAATGGTCTCCATCTTTTTCATCCCTTAAAATCTTGAACGAGGTTGAGAAGTTTTTGGTGATGAAGCAGGTTGCTCCTCCTTGATTTTGGACGAAATCTCCTCTTCTCTTAGCAATTGAACATCGGTTGTAGCAACAGGTGGTGGCATCGCTGGAAAAACAGGTGTTGATGGTGGCGTTAATGCTGGTAAGGATGGAACATCAGACAATTCCATCTTTTGAGCATACCATTGTTGAGTTTCTTCAATAGCATTGATTCCACATCCATGTATGTTCTCATTCATATGCCTTTGCGGTACATGTGAATCAATTTGGGTAGACGCTCGTGACTGGATATTCATGAAGTCAGCAAACATCTTAGCTAGATTTCCACATTGAGTAGTTAATGAATATATAGAATGATCAGTTCGATCTACAAATTCCTTCAACTCCTTGCGGATTTCTGATATCTCTGATTCCTTTGTTGTGTCGACTTCATTAGTTGTGTTGTATTGGTGAATGTTCTCAGTCATGGTGTTGAGCAGCTTCCTTGCTTCTTCAGGGGTTTTGAGTGTAAAACTCCCTCCACTTGCTGAATCGATGTACATCCGATCTTTATAGAGGAGACCATCATAAAATTTTTGAATTAAAAGTGCTTCACTCAGGTTGTGATAAGGACAACTCGCACAGATCTCGTTGTATCTCTCCAGTATTGATGGCATTTCTCGTCATCTAGTTGTGGACAAGTAGTGATTCTCTTTCTGACATCAGCACGTTTCGCTTCAGGAAAGTACTTGTTCAAAAATACTGTCTCCATCTCCTTCCAAGAATTTATGGATTTTGATGGCAGACTTATGAACCAGTTTCTCGCTTTTCCTTCTAATGTCAAAGGAAAAATTCGAAGTCTTACTTCCTCTTGAGGTATCCCAGTGATTGCAGCACACTTGATAAAGAAACTATGTAGATGCTCATGAGGGTTCTCATGAGATTCTCCTTGAAAAATAGGCATCATGCGGATTACTGCTGACGGCAATTTGCAAGTCATATCTAAGTTAGGATAATCAATGCAGAGGGGCGGCAATTCACAGTTGAAGTTCAGCTCCCGTAACGTTTTTGGTTGCGCCATTAGATCTTTTCTGCAAAACAAAGATGATCAAGTGCAAATCTTATAGAAAAAAAAAATAAATAAATAAAGAAAAAGAAATTGAAAACACAATCTCCCCGGCAACGGCGCCAAAATTTATGATCGGTCGTCAGCAATCATAAAAATAATCCCAACAATTACTAACTATAAATAGCTAGGCCAAGTAGGGGTCGATCCCACAGAGAGATAGGTTGTTATTCTTTCTCTTATTAAAAAAAAAATAAATAAAGAGAATTTTGGAAGTAGAATTGAATTAAATCTAGCAAACAAGTAAAATTAACTAAGAAAGCAATCAAGAAAATTAAAGAAAACAATTAATTAAAAAGCAGTGAATAGATTGAGAAAACAATTAAAGAAAACCCTCCAACATAGAATTAATCTCCCTCTTGACATAAATAACATGGATAATTGATATCTAAAGATTATGAAAACGTTGAATAGCTTGCTTGGAATTTAATCCTAAATTACCTAAATTAGATAAAGCTCTTGATCCAGTTGTGAATTATCCATTTTATTCTTTAAACAACTACCTCTTGATCCAGTGTGATAATTACTCAAGAATAAAGCATTAAGATCTAGTAATTTACAAGCACAACAAGCAATTACTCATCCATTGATTCTTATTTCCCTTGGAAAGAAGATCCTTCATCTCCAATTGCTACCACACAATTAAATCCGAAGATCCTTCAAGATTTAATTTAGCTAATGCAAACTCAATTATCATGATATTGTCGACTCCAACCAATCACAACAATAAGAATCACACATGGAATTCATGCAGAGATTTAAGAAATACCCAAAACAATTTTCATATATAAGCACAAAATCTCACCATGATATAAGTCAAGAGATCAATTAAATTCTACATTGGAGAAAAGAAAAGGATTACTCACTCATGAATTGAGTGAGCATCCAAAAATAAGAAGAAGAAAACTTATCTATGGATGAGGAAGAAGAGGGGGCGGCGGCTCCTAGGGTTTCTCCTCCAAATCTTCAAGCAATTCTACAATATATTTTTCTAAAGAGAGAATACATCAAAACCTAGACCTAAGGTGGCTATTTATAGGAGAAAAATAACCTAAAGACTCCTATTAGACATAGGATATAAGTCTAGGACGTTCTAGGAGCCGAATTGGTCTCCAAGTTGGCTTAAAAGTCTTCCTAGGGTCCAAATCCAAGTGAAAGTAGGATCCTGAAATTTCCAGAAATCGCACAGCAACTTCGACATCAGTTTTGGGCTTGAAAACGGCATAACTGGGCTTTGGACTTCAAAGGAAAGTTGTAGGTCTCGGAGTTAGCTTTCCAACGGCTACTCATGGGCCTAAAACGGACATCTGAACAGAAAGTTATGGCCTTTTTACCGCGACTGCGCTGAATCCGGGATTAAATCGCAAATCTGCGGGAAATTACGGGATTTGGATATTCTTTTGAATATTAAGCCCACAAATTGGGATTTTAACTCCAATTATAGGTTTATATGGGCTGAGTATAATCCCATATAAAATATCCAAAAATCCTTAACTTCCGGGTTTCATCTGGGCTTTTCTTCTATCCTTTGCAAATTAAGCTCCAATCTTCAATTCTTGCTTCTTGAAATAATTCTTCAATGGTCTTCAAGTCTTCAAATTGTCTTCAAGAAATCTTCAAACATGAACTTCGAATCTCCAAATCTATACTCAAAATTACTTTACTCATATCTGTGTAAAAAGTCATCAAAATAGCTCCAAAAGTAGTGAAAATTAACAAATTTCCAATTTCACATCTCTTAAAGACTCAAAACACAAATATCATCAAAATAAGGCAAATTAGAGCATAAATAGACCCAAAAACATAGTAAAATAGCCATAAAAATAGGGTTGGTTTTGGCTCGATCAGGCTGCTATGTTGCAAGCTCTAATGCAACGTTTGGACAATATGGATACTAAATTCGATGCCTTGGACGATGATGTCTAACAAGTAAAGGATAGCCAAAATCAACAAGCTCAACCACCTCAACAAAGGGCTAATGCCGCACAAAACAATGAGAGGATTCAGCTTCCACCACCGAGGCAAATTGCTAGAATCGACCCCATGGAAAGATTGAGGCAACAAGAGATTGGAGGCTAAGCAATCAATGAGAATTTGCGGCCTAGGAGGGGAATCGAAAGAGAAGAGATTAAAGACAACATCAAATACAAGATCCCTAAATTCAATGGGAGAGGGTCTCCATCCGATTATTTGGAGTGGGAATCGAAATTGGATATGTATTTCGATTACTATCCTCATGCGAGCCAAAGAAGGTACAAATTGCTACTCTTAAAATCACGGAGAATGCTTTGAATTGATGGAATCAATTAGTGCAAGCAAGAAGAAGAAATTTGGAAAGACCTATTGATACATGGTTGTCGTTAAAGAGCCTTATGAGGAAAAGGTTTGTTCCAAGCTTTTACACTAATGGTCTCTACCAAGAGTTGCAATCTTTGAGGCAAGGAACTAGGAGTGTTGGTGAATACTACTCCGAGATGATGTTGTTAATGTCTAGAGCCGAGGTTGATGAAGCTCCACAAGCTACTATAGCTAGATTTATGGCGGGGTTGAATAGAGAAATTCATGATATTGTGGAGATGCAACAACACTATGATGTTGAGGAATTGCTTCAACATGCTTTGAAGGCCGAAAGCCAAGTAAAGAGGAATAAGAAGAGTTTTGCATAATCATCAAGTTCATGGAAGACTCCAATCGAAAAGGATGATAAGTCGACCAAAGATAAGGAGTTGGTGGCGCAAAAGGGGACTACCCCTAAATCCGATTCTAAGTCTTCATTGAGTTCATCTTCAAAGAATCATGTCAAGTGTTTCAAGTGTCAAGGCTTTGGACACTATGCTAAAGATTGTGTTAACAAGAAAGTGTTGTTCGTGAATGACCAAGGAGAGATCGAAAGTGGAGATGAAGAGATTACTCTAGGATCTAGTGGTGATGGAGATGATGAAGGAGATGCGCATGATGATAGTGATGATGGTGTCGGTTTTGCACTTAAGAGTTTGGTTGCTAGGAGAACTTTGAGTGCTTATGTGAAAGATGATGTGAACAATCAAAGGGAGAACTTGTTTCATACTAGGATGTATGCGAATGGAAAGCCTAGTAGTGTGATTATTGATGGTGGGAGTTGTACAAACATAGCTAGTGTTTATTTGGTAAAAGAGATGCAATTACCCACTACAAAACACCCTAAACCTTATAGCTTGGGTTGGATCAACGATAAGGAGGAAATTAGGGTTAACAAACAAGTTTTAGTTTCTCTTTGTTTGGGCAAGTACAAAGGAGATGTATTGTGCGATATCTTACCCATGCAAGCATGCCATGTTCTACTTGGGCGACCATGCAATATGACAACAAAGTTCAACATGATGGTGAGACGAATATACTCTCATGTGTGGTAAGAAGCCCTTTACTTTTATTCCGTTATCACCTCAAGAGGCTTTAAAGGATCAATTGAAATTGAAAGAGGATTTTGCTAAGCTAGATTCGGAATTTAGGGCTAAAGAAAAGACTAATCATGCTAATTTAGATAAGGATTGCGATATAGTTAAGCATGTTAGTTCTAAGATGGTTAATAAGGAGTGTATGTTAGCCACTAAGAGTGAGATTAAAAAAGCTTTGAATGATAATTCTGTTTTGATCTTGCTTTTGCTTAAATATACACCTGTGAGCACTAACCACTTGGAAAGCGAGCTTCCAAGCAACATTGTTTCTCTTTTGAGTGATTATGTAGATGTGTTTCCTGAGGAGATTCCTAGTGGTTTACCACCAATTAAGGGGATTGAACATCAAATTGACTTCATCCCTAGGGCGCAAATTCGATATAAGCCAGCTTATAGGACAAATCCTGAAGAAACCAAGGAATTGGAGAAACAAGTGATACGAATCTAATGCTCATCGATTTCAAGTAAAGTAAACACCTTGGAATCGATGGAAATATTCCTGGTGATGTCGACTTCAATGCCTTCCAAATGTTGTTGAATGGACTCTAAACCTCCGAGATGAGATCTTACAAAGCTCAATAAAGCTTCCTTGAACCTTTTAGCCCGAGCCCTAGTCATTGGGCCTTGCGGAATGGCTAAAGGATCAAAAGGCCGGACTTGTCCAGATGGCCCTATCGATGTCCGGTTGTGGCCGGTTGGTGCGCCTAGCGATGGCCGGTTGTGGCTGGACATGCCCATGTCGCGTGGCCAGTGTTGGCCGGGCATCTCCGAGTCGCTTTGCCGGTGTTGGCCGGGCTTCTCCAAGTCGCGTGGCCGGTCACTAGTGCTTCCACCTCCATGCACCTCCAAGCTAGCATCGATGACATCTCCATGATCTTCATTGGCTCCAATGTGTCCTTCTAAGCCATGATAAGCCCTTGGCGCATCACAATACATGCGGTTTAGATATAGATTTAGCTTGCAAACAAACAATGCAACTAGCAACATACTTTCCTACATCATGTCGCATCTTAGGCCAAAAGAAGTGTTCATGCAATATATCATATGTTCTATCAACTCCAAAGTGACCCATTAATCCCCCTTCATGCGATTCCCTCAAGAGCAAGATGCGCAAAGAACAAGAAGGCACACACAATCTAGATTCCTTAAACAAAAATCCATCATGCTTATAATACTTTCCAAATCCAGAATTTTCACATGCTTTAAATATTTCACTAAAGTAAACATCACTAGCATATAATTCCTTAATATACTCAAAACCAAGAAACTTAGAATCAAGCATGGAAAGTAAGACATACCTCCTTGATAAAGCATCGGCTACCACATTCTCTTTACCTTGTTTGTATCGCACAACATAAGGAAAAGACTCAATGAATTCGTATTGAACATAACGCACACCATATGGAGCGAATTCAATCTCATTAATGGATGGCAATCCTCTAGGAATTTTCTCACAAAAGTAAGCAACAAAATTCCCTCCTCGCATCAAAACAACTCCAATTCCTACAATATTACTTATAGGAAACACAATTTTGCTTGGAAGTTCTCTTTCCAAGTCGTTATTAGCAATAAGTGTATTTTTAAGTAAAAGCAAGATCAAAATAGAATGGTTAACATGCACTCTTCAAAGCATTCTTAATCTCACTCCTAGTAGTTAACATGCACTCTTTAACAATTTCTTTAGAAATCTCTTTCTCGTCACCCAAAACAGATTTATTTTCAATGCCATCAACCAAAACAGGATTATTTGCAATGCTATGATCAACAAAATTATTTGTAATGCTATGATCAACCAAAACAGAATTATTTTCATCACAATTACCATTCAAAACAGATTTAGTATCATCACAAACAACACTTAAAACACTCTCTTCAACTAAGGTTGTTTTATCATCAAAATAATCATCTATTTTAGGTTCAAATTTACTCTTTTCTTTGGCCCTGAATTCAGCCTCCAATTTAGCAAAATCATCTCTCACTTTAATTTCATCTTTTAAGGCATCTTGAAGTGATAAAGGAATTAAAGTAAAAGGCTTCTTACCACACATGAGCTTATACTTATTGGTCTCACCATCATGATGAACTTTGTTGTCAATTTGCCAAGGTCGACCAAGTAGTACATGGCATGCTTGCATGGGTAAGACATCACATAAATCATCTCCCTTGTACCTGCCCAAAGAAAGAGAAACTAAAACTTGTTTGTTAACACTAAATTCTTCTTCATCATTGAAACAACCTAAGCTATAGGGTTTAGGATGATTAGAAGTAGGTAGTTGTAACTCTTTCACCAAATAATCACTAACTATGTTTTTACAACTCTTCCCATCTATAATCACACTACTAGGCTTCCCATTCGCATACATCCTAGTGTGAAACAAATTCTCCCAATGAACATCCCCTTTCACATAGGCTCTCAAAGTTCTCCTATCACCCAAACTAATACACATGGTGGCAAGTTGTTTAAGTATTTGTTGTAACATGGCATTAGTGTTTACTTGTTGGTTTTCCATGGTACCTACACAAAGAACAAAAATTAGTAGTAAAAATCCTCACAAGTGTGTGTGTGATTTATACCTTTGACTTGTGCTCTCGTGTTTGTACTCAAGTCCTATGGATTGGCGGTCCACTACTCTCTTAATGATCTCACAAGATTTGCCTTTTACTAGCTTCAATAGGCCTAATAAGAGCAACTCCTAGAGCACTCCTTTCTTCTCGTGACCTACTTGAGGAACAAACGATTAGTAGCAAAGTTATTTGTGAATCAAAAGAAAAGTGATCTTAAACCAAACCAAACCACTTATTGCAGGCTCCTTATGTCGAAATTCTTCTCCAAAGTTGCTGCACAAAAACTCAATTCAAGCACAATCACAATATCAATCGATTAGCATAAACCCTAGTACCACTTGTCTCCTATTTTGTACCACTTGAATCCAATAGGGTTTGTAACCTGAAATTCTTCAAATCAAATCACAATTAACAGCAAAAGCAACCCAAGGATCTCAATTACTCAATCAATCAAAGCTACTTGCAAACAATTGAATCAATTGCACAAGAAAACCCTAATCCTTAAATTTCCCAAACTAAGAACCCTAGTTCCTGAAAAATATCGATAACATCACAGATTTTTTTGATTTTTTTTCAATATTTTTCCCAGAAAGATCACAACAAAATAAGTCTAAAGCTCAAATTTCACAGCTTTCCGAGCTCAAACGAATCCAGAACAAAAATCACAAGTTTCTGGTCTAAAATTTTTTTTTATTATTATTTTTTTATATTTTTCGATATAACTACAATTTTTGAGGGACTGAATTTTTGAATTTTCAAGAAGGGTGGTGCGATATGAGTGTGGGTGAAATCGATGGGATGAATGATGAGTAAAAAGATAGATTTACCGATTGAAGATGATGAACCTAAGCTCTGATTACCAATTGATACGAATCTAGTTTTAATTGGTCCAAATCCACCTTAGAGACCCGCCTAAGATCAACTTGAATCACCAAACTTCTAGATGAGTATGTCGACAATCTTCACTTGATAAATCTTCCTTCGTTCGTCGGCCTTAGACCTCCAAGTCGACCTGCACTTGAACACCTAAGATCACAAGATTCACAAACAACAAAGCAATCACAACTTAATTGTTTGCTAGGACTCTACAAGATGAAGAACCCTAAGTTTGCTCAAACTAGAACAATGAAGCTAAGATAATCAATTTGGGTGTAAAACCTCAACTTTATTAATCAACTCAACTTATGTTTACAAGAGGGGGATGGTCCCTTTATATAGTAGTAGGGGACGCATAACCCTTCTCCTAAATCTAAATGGAAAACATTACATAAAGGAAGGAACAAGGAAATAGCCTACTCCTTGTCCTACTAGGAAAAGTAAATACATAACTTAATTAAGCAAGGATTGGACTTAGTCAAACAAGGCCCAACCCAATGTCTTCTAAACTAAATAAATAATTAATCTAAGATAGAATAAAGGCCCATGAGGCCGAATTACACAATACCAAAGCCTAATGCTCATCGATTTCAAGTAAGGTGATCAACTTGGAATCGATGGGAATATTCTTGATGATGTCGACTTCAATGACTTCCAAATGGTCTTCAATGGACTCTAAACCTCCAAGATGAGATCTTACAAAGCCCAATAAAGCTTCCTTGAACCTTTTAGCCCGTGCCCTAGTCATTGGACCTTGCGGAATGGCTAAAGGATCAAAAGGCCGGTCTTGTCCGGATGGCCCTATCGATGTCCGGTTATGGCCGGTTAGTGCGCCTACGATGGCCGGCTTGTGGCCGGACATGCCCATGTCGCGTGGCCGGTGTTGGCCCGGGCATCTCCGAGTCACGTGGCCGGTGTTTCCCGGGCTTCTCCAAGTCGCAT
>AWWV01013100.1:0-27277 GCA_001974805.1 Corchorus capsularis
AATTGATCTAATTAGTTGCAATAACTCTAATTGATTGTGTAATTGAGATCCTTGGATTGCTTTGCTGTGAATTGTGATTTGATTTGAAGAATTTCAGGTCATAAACCCTATTGGAGACAAGTGGTAGAAAATTGGAATTAAGTGGTACTAGGGTTTACTAATCGACTTGATTTTTGAATTGTGCTTGAATTGAGTTTTTGTGCAGCAACTTTGGAGAAGAATTTCGACATAAGGAGCCTGCATTAAGTGGTTTGGTTTGGTTTAAGATCACTTTTCTTTTGATACACAAATAACTTTGCTACTAATTGTTTGTTCCTCAAGTAGGTCACGAGAAGAAAGGAGTGCTCTAGGAGTTGCTCTTATTAGGCCTATTGAAGCTAGAAAAAGGCAAAGCTTGTGAGATCATTAAGAGAGTAGTGGACCGCCAATCCATAGGACTTGAGTACAAACACGAGAGCACAAGTCAAAGGTATAAGCACACACACACTTGTGAGGATTTTTACTACTAATCTTTGTTCTTTTTGTAGGTATAATGGAAGAAGAATAAGAGCAACCAAACGTGGCTGCTATGTTGCAAGCTCTAATGCAACGTTTTGACAATATGGATACTAAGTTCGATACCTTGGCCAATGAAGTCCAACAAGTAAGGGATGGCCAAAATCAACAAGCTCAACCACCTCGACAAAGGGCTAAAGCCGCAAACAACAATGAGTTAACTTCACTTAGTTTGGTAGCTAGTAGAACTTTGAGAGCCTATGTAAAAGGGGATGTTCAAAGGGAGAATTTGTTTCACACTAGGATGTATGTGAATGGAAAGCCTAGTAGTGTGATTATAGATGAGAAGAGTTGTAAAAACATAGTTAGTGACTATTTGGTGAAAGAGTTACAACTACCTACTTCTAATCATCCTAAACCCTATAGCTTAGGTTGTTTCAATGATAGAGAAGACATTAGTGTTAACAAACAAGTTTTAGTTTCTCTTTCTTTGGGCAGGTACAAAGGAGATGTTTTGTGTGATGTCTTACCCATGCAAGCATGCCATGTGCTACTTGGACGACCATGGAAATATGACAACAAGGTTCAACATGATGGTGAGACGAACCAATATACTCTCATGTGTGGTAAGAAGCCTTTTACTTTAATTCCTTTATCACTTCAAGATGCCTTAAAAGATGAAATCAAAGTGAGAGATGATTTTGCTAAATTGGATGCTGAATTTAGGGCCAAAGAAAAGAGTAAATCTAAACCTAAAATAGATGATTGTTTTGATGATAAAACAGCCTTAGTTCAAAAGAGTGTTTTAGATGTTGTTTGCGATGATACTAAACCTAATTTGAGTGTTGTTTGCAATGACACTAAATCTCTTTTAAGTGTTATTTGTGACGATACTAAATCTGTTTTGGATGCTAATTGTGATGAAAACAAATCTGTTTTGGTTGATCATAGCATTGCAAATAATTCTGTTTTGGTTGATCATAGCATTGCAAATAATTCTGTTTTGGGTGAAAAGAAAGAGATTTCTAAGGAAGTTGTTAAAGAGTGTATGTTAGCTACTAAAAGTGAGATTAAGAGTGATTTGCATGATAATTCTGACTTGATCTTACCTTTGTTTCGAAATACACTAATAGGTACTAACAACTTGGCTGGAGATATTCCAAGCAATATTGTGTCTCTTTTGAGTAATTTTGTAGGAATTGGAGTTGTTTTGATGCAAGGAGAGAAGCCCGTAGCTTACTTTTGTGGGAAAATTGCTAGTGGATTTCCACCAATTAAAGAGATTGAACTCCATCCATATGGTGTGCACTACGAGTTCAATGAGAGCTTTCCATATGTGGTGCAATACAAGCAAGATTTGAGGACAAATCTTCTTCAAGGGGGAGGGAATGATGCGCCCAAGGCTTATCATGGAAGGAATGATACGCCAAGGACTTATCATGGACTTGAAGACAAGCATGGAGAGCATGGAAAGGATGTGCAAGGGCTGCAAGGAAGCATGAAGATGCATGGAGACCATGGAGATATCGATAATCATGTTCCAAGCACTAAAAAGATGCCATTCGATCCATTGAAGATGTCTATTGGTCCGATGACTAGAACAAGAGCTAAGAGATTCATGGATTTACTCATGGGCCTTGTTCGAACTCATCTTGAAGACTTGAAGACCATTGAAGTTCAATTGAAGAGCTTTGGTGATGATTTGGGCAAGAAATTACAAATCAATTACAAGTTCATCACATTGCTTGCTATTGATTCTAGATGGCCGGATTGACATCATGGCATGAGCCCATTATCATTAGTTATCTTTGTTTGGGCTTAATTCTATCTTAGATTAGCTTATTTTTAAGTTTGGATCTTATTTGGATTGGGCCTTGGTTGACTAAGTCCAATCCTTGTTTAATTATGTCTTTATTTCCTTTTCCTAGTTGGGTTTGGACTAGTTTTTGCCTAGCCCTTATGTTTGGTCGAAAATTAGGATTTATTTTAGGATTTTGGTTGACCCTATCACTATATAAGGCCATCAATATCTCTTGTAAAAGTTGAAGTTGAGTTGATTAATAAAGTTGAGGTTTTACACCCAAATTGATTATCTTAGCTTCATTGTTCTAGTTTGAGCAAACTTAGGGTTCTTCATCTTGTAGAGTCCTAGCAAGCAATTAGGTTGAGATAACTTTGTTGTTTGTGAATCTTGTGATCTTGAGAATTCAATTGCAGGTCTAATTGAGTGCTTAAGGCCGACGAAAGAGGAGGGATAGCTTTGTGAAGATCATCAACATACAAGTCTAGGAGTTGAAGAAGTTCAAGTCGACTTTGGTGGATATTCAAAGGTTGGATTTGAATCTAATAACACTAGATTCGTATCACAATATATCATATGTGATACGAATCTAGTTGTAATTGGTCCAAATCCACCTTAGAGACCCGCCTAAGATCAACATGAATCACCAAACTTCTAGATGTGTATGTTGACAATCTTCACTTGATAAATCTTCCTTCGTTCGTCGGTCTTAGACCCCCAAGTCGACCTGCACTTGAACACCTAAGATCACAAGATTCACAAACAACCAAGCAATCACAACCTAATTGTTTGCTAGGACTCTACAAGATTGAAGAACCCTAAATTTGCTCAAAGTAGAACAATGAAGCCAAAGAAATCGATATGGGTATAAACCTCTCAACTTTATTGATTAACTTGACTTCAACTTTTACAAGAGATATTGGTGGCCTTATATAGTGATAGTGATCGAGCTCAAATTATGCATATTTTTATAGCTATTTTTCTATACTTTTTACCACTTTTATATGCATTTATACCTTATTTTCTAATTATTTGTTTTTTTAGTCTTTATGAGATGTGAAATTGAGAATTTGCTTATTTTCACTACTTTTGGAGCTATTTTGATTACTTTTTACACAGATATTAGCAAAGTAATTTTGAGTATAGATTTGGAGATGCAAAGTTCATGTTTGAAGATTTCTTGAAGATAATTTGAAGATTTGAAGATCATTGAAGAATTATTTCAAGGAGCAAGAATTGAAGATTGGAGCTAAAATTGCAAAGGATTGAAGCCAAGCCCAGAAGAAGCCCTGAAGCTAAGGAATTTTGGATTATTTATATGGGAATATACTTAGCCCATGTAAACCTATAATTGGAGTTAAAATCCCAATTTGTGGGCCTAATATCCAAAAGAATATCCAAATCCCGCATTAATCCCGTAGATTTACGATATAAGCCCGTTTTCAGCGCAGTCTCGGTAGAAAGGCCATAACTTTCTGCTCAGATGTCCGTTTTAAGCCCATGAGTACTCGTTGGAAAGCTAACTCCGAGCTCTACAACTTTCATTTGAAAACCAAAGCCCAATTCTGCTTATCTGCAAAAATCCAGAAAATTCCAGAATCCTATTCTAACTTGGATTTTTACTCAAGTATGACATCTAATCCTATTTGGAGTCTAAGTTAGCCCTAAACCACCCTACCCTTGTTTCTCCACTATAAATAGCCACCTTAGGTCTAGATTTTAGATATAATTTTATTCTTCATAACATATATTGTTTAGTTGAAGGTTTGGAGGAGAAAAACCCTAGGAGCCGCCGCCCGCTTCTCTTCCTCATCCATAGATAAGTTCTTTTCTTCTTATTTGTGGATGATCACTCAATTTATGAGTGAGTAATCCTTTTCTTTTCTCCAATGTAGAATTTAATTGATCTCTTGACTAATTCCATGGTGAGATTTTGTGCTTTTATATGAGAATTTATTTGAGTATTTCTTGGATCTCTGTATGAATTCTATGTTGCTTTTTTGGATTGACTGGGTCGACACTTTCATAATAAATTGAGTTAGCATTAGCTAGATTAGGTTGTGAATTAATCACTCCAGCTTAATTTTATGTAGCAATTGGATGTGAATTAATCCTCCATCCAAGAGAGAAAAGAATCAATGGGCGAGAAATTTCTCATTGTGCTTGTTATTAAATTACTTGTTCTTCATGCTTTATTCCTAAGTGATCTCTAAGCCCTAAGAAAGTAATTGATTGCTGAAAGAGTAAAAGGGATAGATTGACTTTAATCGGTAATCTAATCTAATTAAGGTAATTTAGGTTAAGTCCGACAGGCTATTCAAGGTTCTCATAATCTTTAGATATCAATGATCCATGTTATTGTTGTCAAGAGGGATATTAATTCTATGTTGGAGGTTTCTATTTAATTGATTTTCTTATAGTATTCACTGCTTTTGATTAATTGTTTTCTTTAATTTTCTTGATTGCTTTCTTAGTTAATTTACTTAGTTAGATTTAATTTTAATTCTTCTTTAAATTCTCTTTATTAATTCGTTTTGTTTGAGAAAAGGAAGAGCCGTTCTCTCTGTGGGATCGACCCCTACTTGCCCTAGCTAGTTTAGTTAGTAATTGTTGGGATAATTATTTTTATGATTGCTGACGACCGATCAGATAGGGTCAACCAAAATCCTAAAATAAATCTTAATTTTCGTCCAAATATAAGGGCTAGGGAAAAACTAGTCCAAACCCAACTAGGAAAAGGAAATAAAGACA
The DNA here is from genome assembly GCA_001974805.1 of Corchorus capsularis. Classification (NCBI taxonomy): domain Eukaryota; kingdom Viridiplantae; phylum Streptophyta; class Magnoliopsida; order Malvales; family Malvaceae; genus Corchorus; species Corchorus capsularis. The sequence goes on from AWWV01013100.1 coordinate 5,048, forward strand.
TAATTAAACAAGGATTGGACTTAGTCAACCAAGGCCCAATCCAAATAGGGTCCAAACTTAAAAATAAGCTAATCTAAGATAGAATTAAGCCCAAACAAGAATAACTAATGATAATGGGCTTATGCTATATGTCAATCCGGCCATCTAGAATCAATAGCAAGCAAAGTAATGAACTTGTAATTGATTTGTAATTTCTTGCCCAAATCATCACCAAAGCTCTTCAATTGAACTTCAATGGTCTTCAAGTCTTCAAGATGAGTTCGAACAAGGCCCATGAGTGCATCCTTGAATCTCTTAGTTCTTGCTCTTGTCATCGGACTATTAGGCATCTTCAATGGATCAAATAGCATCTTTTTGGTGCTTGGAACATGTTCAACGATATGTCCATGATCTTCATACATCTCCATGCTTCCTTGCAGCCCTTGCACGTCCTTTCCATGCTCTCCATGCTTGTCTTCAAGTCCATAATAAGTCCTTGGCGCATCATTCCTTCCATGATAAGCCTTGGGCGCATCATTCCCTCCCCCTTGAAGAAGATTTGTCCTCAAATCTTGTTTGTATTGCACCACATATGGAAAGCTCTCATTAAACTCGTATTACACACCATATGGATGGAGTTCAATATCTTTAATTGGTGGAAATCCACTAGCAATTTTCCCACAAAAGTAAGCTACGGGCTTCTCTCCTTGCATCAAAACAACTCTAATTCCTACAAAATCACTCAAAAGAGTCACAATATTGCTTGGAATATCTCCAGCCAAGTTGTTAGTACCCATTAGTGTATTTCGAAACAAAGGTAAGATCAAGTCAGAATTATCATGCAAAGCACTCTTAATCTCACTTTTAGTAGCTAACAGACACTCTTTAACAACTTCCTTAGAAATCTCATTCTTTTCACCCAAAATAGTCTTATTTTCAATGCTATGATCAACCAAAACAGAATTATTTTCAATGCTATGATCAACCAAAACAGATTTGTTTTCATCACAATTAGCATCCAAAACAGATTTAGTGTCATTGCAAACAACACTCAAATTAGGTTTAGTATCATCGCAAACAACATCTAAAACACTCTTTGCAACTAAGGTTGTTTTATCATCAAAACAATCATCAATTTTAGGTTCGAATTTACTCTTTTCTTTAACACTAAATTCAGCATTCAATTTAGCAAAATCATCTCTCACTTTAATTTCATCTTTTAAGGCATCTGAAGTGATAAAGGAATTAAAGTAAAGGGCTTCTTACCACACATGAGAGTATATTGGTTCGTCTCACCATCATGTTGAACTTTGTTGTCATATTGCCAAGGTCGTCCAAGTAGTACATGGCATGCTTGCATGGGTAAGACATCACACAAAACATCTCCCTTGTACCTGCCCAAAGAAAGAGAAACTAAAACTTGTTTGTTAACACTAATGTCTTCTCTATTATTGAAACAACCTAAGCTATAGGGTTTAGGATGATTAGAAGTAGGTAGTTGTAACTCTTTCACCAAATAATCACTAACTATGTTTTTACAACTCTTCCCATCTATAATCACAGTACTAGGCTTTCCATTCGCATACATCCTAGTATGAAACAAATTCTCCCTATGAACATCCCCTTTCACATAGGCTCTCAAAATTCTCCTATCACCCAAACTAATACACATGGTGCCAAGTTGTTTTAGTATTTGTTGCAACATGGCATTAGTGTTTGCTTATTGATTTTCCTTGGTACCTACACAAAGAACAAAAATTAGTAGTAAAAATCCTCACAAGTGTGTGTGTGATTATACCTTTGACTTGTGCTCTCGTGTTTGTACTCAAATCCTATGGATTGGCGATCCACTACTCTCTTGATGATCTCACAAGATTATGCCTCTTTCTAGCTTGCAATAGGCCTAATAAGAGCAACTCCTAGAGCACTCCTTTCTTCTCGTGACCTACTTGAGGAACAAACAATTAGTAGCAAAATTGTTGTGAATCAAAGGAAAGTGATCTTAAACCAAACCAAACCACTTATGCAGGTTCTTGATGTCGAATTCCTTCTCCAAAGTTGCTGCACAAAACTCAATTCAAACACAATTCAAATAATCAAGTCGATTAGAAAAACCCTAGTACCACTTAATTCCAATTTTGTACCACTTGTCTCCAATAGGGTTTATGACCTGAAATTATTCAAATCAAATCACAATTCACAGAAAAAGCAAGCCAAGAATCTCAATTACACAATCAATTAGAGTTATTGCAACTAATTAGATCAATTGCACATGAAAACCCTAATCCCCAAATCTCCCAAACTAAGAACCCTAGTTTCTGGAAAAAATCGATAACAGCACAGATTTTTCTGATTTTTTTCAATATTTTTCCCAGAAATATCACACCAAAAGAAGTCTAAAACTCAAATTTCACAGCTTTCCGAACTCAAACGAATCCAGAAGAAAAATCACAAGTTTCTGGTCGAAATTTTTTTTTTTATATATTTTTAGATATAACTACTACTTATAAGGGATTCAAATCTGGAATTTCAAAGCAAAAAGATGTAAGATGAATCGGCTATGAATTTTCAAAGTTGCTGATTTTTTTGAATTTTCAAGAAGGGTGGTACGATGAGTGTGTGGGTGAAATCGATGTGATGAATGATGAGTAAAAAGATAGATTTACCGATTGAAGATGATAAACCTAAGCTCTGATACCAATAGATACGAATCTAGTTGTAATTGGTCCAAATCCACCTTAGAGACCCGCCTAAGATCAACTTGAATCACCAAACTTCTAGATGTGTATGTCGACAATCTTCACTTGATAAATCTTCCTTCGTTCGTCAGTCTTAGACCCCCAAGTCGACCTGCACTTCAATACCTAAGATCACAAGATTCACAAACAACCAAGCAATCACAACCTAATTGTTTGCTAGGACTCTACAAGATTGAAGAACCCTAAGTTTGCTCAAACTAGAACAATGAAGCCAAAGAAATCGATATGGGTATAAACCTCTCAACTTTATTGATTAACTTGACTTCAACTTTTACAAGAGATATTGATGGCCTTATATAGTGATAGGGTCAACCAAAATCCTAAAATAAATCTTAATTTTCGTCCAAATATAAGGGCTAGGGAAAAACTAGTCCAAACTCAACTAGGAAAAGGAAATAAAGACATAATTAAACAAGGATTGGACTTAGTCAACCAAGGCCCAATCCAAATAAGGTCCAAACTTAAAAATAAGCTAATCTAAGATAGAATTAAGCCCAAACAAGGATAATTAATGATAATGGGCTTATGCCATATGTCAATCCGGCCATCTAGAATCAATAGCAAGCAAAGTAATGAACTTGTAATTGATTTGTAATTTCTTGCCCAAATCATCACCAAAGCTCTTCAATTGAACTTCAATGGTCTTCAAGTCTTCAAGATGAGTTCGAACAAGGCCCATGAGTGCGTCCTTGAATCTCTTAGTTCTTGCTCTTGTCATCGGACTATTAGGCATCTTCAATGGATCGAATAGCATCTTTTTGGTGCTTGGAACATGTTGAACGATATCTCCATGATCCTCATACATCTCCATGCTTCCTTGCAGCCCTTGCACGTCCTTTCCATGCTCTCCATGCTTGTCTTCAGGTCCATAATAAGTCCTTGGCGCATCATTCCTTCCATGATAAGCCTTGGGTGCATCATTATGTTCTATCAACTCCAAAGTGACCCATTAAACCCCCCCTCATGCGATTCCCTCAAGAGCAAGATGCGCAAAGAACAAGAAGGCACACACAATCTGCATTCCTTAAACAAAAATCCATCATGCTTATAATACTTTCCAAAACCAGAATTTTCACATGCTTTAAAGATTTCACCAAAAGAAACATCACTAGCATACAATTCCTTAATATACTCAAATCCAAGAAACTTAGAATCAAGCATGGAAAGTAAGACATACCTCCTTGATAAAGCATCGGCTACAACATTCTCCTTACCTTGTTTGTCTCGCACAACATAAGGAAAAGACTCAATGAATTCGCTCCACTTAGCACATAGCAACTTGAATTCGAGACATGCTAATATCTTGTTGTTGATAACTTGAATATCAACACTCATTCTCCAAATTCCTACAAAATCACTTAAGAGAAACACAATTTTGCTTGGAAGTTCTCTTTCCAAGTTGTTAGTAGCAACAAGTGTATTTTTAAGCAAAAGCAAGATCAAATCAGAATTATCATGCAAAGCATTCTTAATCTCACTCTTAGTAGCTAACATACACTCTTTAACAACTTTCTTAAAAGTCTCTTTCTTTTCCCCCAAAACAGAATTATTTTCAATGCCATCAACCAAAACAAAATTATTTGCAATGCTATGATCAACCAAAACAGAATTATTTTCAATGCTATAATCAACCAAAACAGATTTGTTTTTATCACAATTAGCATCCAAAACAGATTTAGTGTCATCGCAAACAACACTCAAATTAGGGTTAGTATCATTGCAAATAACATCCAAAACACTCTTTTCAACTAAGGTTGTTTTATCATCAAAACAATCATCTATTTTAGGTTCGGATTTACTCTTTTCTTTGGCCCTAAATTCAGCATCCAATTTAGCAAAATCATCTCTTACTTTAATTTCATCTTTTAAAGCTTCTTGAAGTGATAAAGGAATTAAAGTAAAAGGCTTCTTACCACACATGAGTGTATATTGGTTCGTCTCACCATCATGTTGAACTTTGTTGTCATATTGCCATGGTCGCCCAAGTAGTACATGACATGCTTGCATGGGTAAGATATCGCACAATACATCTCCTTTGTACCTGCCCAAACAAAGAGAAACTAAAACTTGTTTGTTAACCCTAATTTCCTCCTTATCGTTGATCCAACCCAAGCTATAAGGTTTAGGGTGTTTTGTAGTGGGTAATTGCATCTCCTTCACCAAATAAATACTAGCTATGTTTGTACAACTCCCACCATCAATAATCACACTACTAGGCTTCCCATTCGCATACATCCTAGTATGAAACAAGTTCTCCCTTTCATTGTTCACATCGTTTTTCACATAAGCACTCAAAGTTCTCCTAGCAACCAAACTCTTAAGTGCAAAACCGACACCATCATCACTATCATCATTTGCATCCCCTTCATCATTTCCATCACCACTAGATCCTAGAGTAATATCTTCATCTTCACTTTCGATTTCTCCTTGTTCATTCACGAACAACACTTTCTTGTTAACACAATCTTTAGCATAGTGTCCAAAGCCTTGACACTTAAAACACTTAACATGATTCTTAGAAGATGAACTAGATGAAGACTTAGAATCGGTTTTAGGGGTAGCTCCCTTTTGCGCCAACTCCTTCTCTTTGGTCGACTTATCATCCTTCTTGATTGGAGTTTTCCATGAGCTTGATGATGATGAAAAGCTCTTCTTATTCCTCTTTACTTGGGTCTCAGCCTTCAAAGCATGTTCAAGCAATTCCTCAACATCATAGTGTTGTTGCATCTCCACAATATCATGAATTTCTCTATTTAACCCCGCCATAAACCTAGCAATAGTAGCTTGTGGAGCTTCATCAACCTCGGCCCTAGACATTAACAACATCATCTCGGAGTAGTATTCATCAACACTCGTAGTTCCTTGCCTCAAAGATTGCAACTCTTTGTAGAGACCATTAGTGTAAAAGCTTGGAACAAACCTCTTCCTCATAAAACTCTTTAGACCTAACCAAGTATCGATGGGTCTTTCCAAGTTTCTTCTTCTTGCTTGCACCAATTGGTTCCACCAATTCAAAGCATTCTCCGTGATTTCAAGAGTAACAATTTGTACCTTCTTTGGCTCGGCATGAGGATAGTAATCGAAGTACATATCTAATTTTGACTCCCACTCCAAGTAATCGGATGGAGACCCTCTCCCATTGAATTTAGGGATTTTGTATTTGATGTTGTCTTTAGGCTCCTCGCTTTCAATTCCCCTCCTAGGCCGCATGTTTTCATTGATTGCTTGCCCTCCAAGCTCTTGTTGCCTTAATCTCTCCATAGGATCAATTCTAACACCGTGCCTTGGTGGTGGAAGTTGAAGTCTCTCATTGTTGATTGCGGCATTAGCTCCTTGTTGAGCTTGTGGGTTCCGAGTTTCCAATGCTTCCAATCTCGTCGGCATTCGTATTTTCTTCTTGATTTTGCTCTTCTTGTCTATCTCCCATTGTGCCTACAAAAAGAACAAGGATTAGTAGTAAAAATCCTCACAAGTGTGTGTGTGATTTATACCTTTGACTTGTGCTCTCGTGTTTGCACTCAATTCCTATGGATTGCCGGTCCACTACTCTCTTGATGATCTCACAAGATTTGCCTTTTACTAGCTTCTATAGGCCTAATAAGAGCAACTCCTAGAGCACTCCTTTCTTCTTGTGATCTACTTGAGGAACAAACAATTAGTAGCAAAGTTATTTGTGAATCAAAAGAAAAGTGATCTTAAACCAAACCAAACCACTTAATGCAGACTCCTTATGTCGAAATTCTTCTACAAAGTTGCTGCACAAAAACTCAATTCAAGCACAAATCAAACAATTCAATTGATTAGCAAAACCCTAGTACCACTTATCTCCTATTTTGTACCACTTGAATCCAATAGGGTTTGTAACCTGAAATTCTTCAAATTAAAACACAATTCACAGCAAAAGCAACCCAAGGATCTCGATTACACAATCAATTAGGGTTAATTGCAACTAAATAGATCAATTGCACAAGAAAACCCTAATTCCCAAATTTCCCAAACTAAAAACCTAGTTTCTGTAAAAAATCGATAACAGCACAGATTTTTTTGATTTTTTTGAGTATTTTTCCCATAAAGATCACACTAAAATAAGTTTAGATCTCAAATTTCAAAGCTTTCCGAGCTCAAACGAATCCGGGACAAAAATCATAAGTTTCTGGTCGAAATTTTTTTTATTTTTTTGATATTTTTCTATAACTACTAGTTATAAGGAACTCAAATCTGAAATTTTAAAGCAAAAAGATGTAAGATGAATCGTCTATGAATTTTCAAAGTTTCTGAATTTTTGGAACTATATGGTGCGATAAGAACAAGATGAAGTTTGATTGATGAAAACTTGATGAATGATGAAAAGAAGGATAGATTTACCGATTGAAGATAACAACCTATGCTCTGATTACCAATTGATACGAATCTAGTTGTATTAGATACAATTCTACCCTTTGAATATCCACCAAAGTCGACTTGAACTTCTTCAACTTCTAGATGTGTATGTCGATGACCTTCACAAGGCTATTCCTCCTCTTTCGTCGGACTTAAGCACTCAATTAGACCTTCAATTGAACTCTCAAGATCACAAGATTCACAAACAATTAAGCAATCACAACCTAATTTCTTGCTAGGACTCTACAAGATTGAAGAACCCTAAGTTTGCTCAAACTAGAACAAAAAAGCCAAATAATCGATATGGGTGTGTAAACCTCTCAACTTTATTGATAACTTGACTTCAACTTTTACAAGAGATATTGGTGGCCTTATATAGTGATAGGGTCAACCAAAATCCTAAAATAAATCCTAATTTTCGTCCAAATATAAGGGCTAGGGAAAAACTAGTCCTTGCCCAACTAGGAAAAGGAAATAAAGACATAATTAAACAAGGATTGGACTTAGTCAACCAAGGCCCAATCCAAATAAGGTCCAAACTTAAAAATAAGCTAATCTAAGATAGAATAAAGGCCCATGAGGCCGAATTACACAATGCTAAGCCTAATGCTCATCGATTTCAAGTAAGGTGAACAACTTGGAATCGATGGGAATATTCTTGGTGATGTCGACTTCAATGTTCTCTAAATGGACTTCAATGGACTCTAAACCTCCAAGATGAGATCTAACAAAGCCCAATAAAGCTTCCTTGAACCTTTTAGCACGAGCCCTAGTCATTGTACCTTGCGGAATGGCTAAAGGGTCAAGTGGCCGGTTGTGGCCGGATGGCTCGTGCGATGGCCGATTGTGGCCGGCTGCCCCATGCGTTGCTCCATGCCATGCTCCATGCGATGGCCGGTCATGGGCGGTTGCTCAATCCGGAATCATCCGTGGCATCTTCTTAAATCTCCAAGACATCTCCATGATTATCCAAGACATGATGATACGAATCTAGTTGTATTAGATTCAAATCCAACCTTTGAATATCCACTAAAGTCTACTTGAACTTCTTCAACTTCTAGACTTGTATGTCGATGATCTTCACAAAGCTATCCCTCCTCTTTCGTTGGCCTTAAGCACTCAATTAGACCTGCAGTTGAATTCTCAAGATCACAAGATTCACAAACAACTAAGTTATCTCAACCTAATTGCTTGCTAGGACTCTACAAGATGAAGAATCCTAAGTTTGCTCAAACTAGAACAATGAAGCTAAGATAATCAATTTGGGAAAATAATCCTCAACTTTATTAATCAACTCAACTTTATTGATTAACTTGACTTGTGTTTACAAGAGGGGGATGGTCCCTTTATATAGTAGTAGGGGACGCATAACCCTTCTCCTAAAACTAAAAGGAAAACATTACATAAAGGAAGGAACAAGGAAATAGCCTACTCCTTGTCCTACTAGGAAAAGTAAATACATAACTTAATTAAGCAAGGATTGGACTTAGTCAAACAAGGCCCAACCCAATGTCTTCTAGACTAAATAAATAACTAATCTAAGATAGAATAAAGTCCCATGTAGCCGAATTACACAAAGCTAAAGCCTAATGCTCATCGATTTCATGTAAAGTAAACACCTTGGAATCGATGGGAATATCCTTGGTGATGTCGACTTCAATGCCTTCCAAATGTTCTTCAATGGACTCTAAACCTCCGAGATGAGATCTTACAAAGCCCAATAAAGCTTCCTTGAACCTTTAAGCACGAGCCCTAGTCATTGGGCCTTGCGGAATGGCTAAAGGATCAAACGGCCGGTCTTGTCCGGATGGACCTATCGATGTCCGGTTGTGGCCGGTTGGTGCGCCTAGCGATGGCCGGTTGTGGCTGGACATGCCCATGTTGCGTGGCCGGTGTTGGCCGGACATCTCCGAGTCGCATGGCCGGTGTTGGCCGGGCTTCTCCAAGTCGCGTGGCCGGTCACTAGTGCTTCCACCTCCATGCTCCTCCAAGCTAACATCGATGACATCTCCATGATCTTCATTGGCTCCAATGTGTCCTTCTAAGCCATGATAAGCCCTTGGCGCATCATCCCCTCTCCCTTGAAAAGGATTTGTCCTCAAATCTGCATCACTATCAAACAAGGATAAGTCTGAAACATTAAAAGTAGCACTTACATTGCCATATTCACTAGGAAGATCTAGCTTGTAGGCGTTGTTGTTGATCCTCTCCAAGACTTGGAATGGACCATCTCCACGAGGTAAGAGCTTAGACTTTCTCTTTTCAGGGAACCTCTCCTACCTTAGATGCAACCAAACCCAATCCCCGGGTTCAAAGATGACTTCCTTGCGCCCTTTGTTAGCATTCTTCATGTAGTGTTGTGTCTTCTTCTCAATTTGAGCTCGAACCCTAGCATGAAGTTCTCTAACATAATCGGCCTTCTCTTGCCCATCCATGTCGACTTGCACAGTCAAAGGTAAACTCAACAAATCCAATGGGGTTAAAGGATTAAAGCCATACACAGTTTCAAAAGGGGAACAACCAGTGGTGCTATGTATGCTTCTATTATATGCAAATTCGACATGAGGTAGACAATCCTCCCAAGTTCTTAAGTTCTTTTTAATTAAAGCCCTAAGCAAAGTAGACAAAGTCCTATTAACTACCTCGGTTTGACCATCGGTTTGAGGATGACAAGTAGTAGAAAATAACAACTTAGTACCTAACTTAGCCCATAAAGTTCTCCAAAAGTGACTTAAGAACTTAGCATCTCTATCACTTACAATCGTCCTAGGCATTCCATGTAGTCTAAAAATTTCTTTAAAGAACAAATTAGCTACATTAATGGCATCATCCGTTTTAATACATGCAATAAAGTGTGCCATCTTAGAAAACCTATCAACAACTACAAAGATAGAATCTTTACCTCTCCTAGAACGAGGTAAACCTAACACAAAGTCCATATTAATATGAGTTCATGGTTCATGAGGAATAGGCAAAGGAGTATACAATCCATGCGGTTTAGATGTAGATTTAGCTTGCAAACAAACAATGCAACTAGCAACATACTTTCCTACATCATGTCGCATCTTAGGCCAAAAGAAGTGTTCATGCAATATGTCATATGTTCTATCAACTCCAAAGTGACCCAAAACCCCCTTCATGTGATTCCCTCAAAAGCAATATGCGCAAAGAACAAGAAGGCACACACAATCTAGATTCCTTAAACAAAAATCCATCATGCTTATAATACTTTCCAAATCCAGAATTTTCACATGCTTTAAATATTTCACTAAAGTAAACATCACTAGCATATAATTCCTTAATATACTCAAAACCAAGAAACTTAGAATCAAGCATGGAAAGTAAGACATACCTCCTTGATAAAGCATCGGCTACCACATTCTCCTTACTTTGTTTGTATCGCACAACATAAGGAAAGCTCTCTATGAACTCGCTCCACTTAGCATATAGTAACTTGAATTCGAGACATGCTAATATCTTGTTGTTGATAACTTGAATATCAACACTCATTCTCCAAATTCCTACAAAATTACCCATAGGAAACACAATTTTGCTTGGAAGTTCCTTATCCAAGTGGTTAGTGCTCACAAGTGTATTTCGAATCAAAGGTAAGATCAAATCAGAATTATCATGCAAAGCACCCTTAATCTCACTTTTAGTAGCTAACATACACTCTTTAACAACTTCCTTAGAAATCTATTTCTCGTCACCCAAAACAGATTTATTTTCAATGCCATCAACCAAAACAGGATTATTTGCAATGCTATGATCAACAAAATTATTTGTAATGCTATGATCAACCAAAACAGAATTATTTTCATCACAATTAGCATCCAAAATAGATTTAGTATCATCACAAACAACACTTAAAACAAGTTTAGTATCATTGAAAACAACATCTGAAACACTCTTTTCAACTAAGGTTGTTTTATCATCAAAACAATCATCAATTTTAGGTTCAAATTTACTCTTTTCTTTGGCCCTAAATTCAGCATCCAATTTAGCAAAATCATCTCTCACTTTAATTTCATCCATTAAGGCATCTTGAAGTGATAAAGGAATTAAAGTAAAAGGCTTCTTACCACACATGAGAGTATATTGGTTCGTCTCACCATCATGTTGAACTTTGTTGTCGTATTGCCATGGTCGCCCAAGTAGTACATGGCATGCTTGCATGGGTAAGATATCGCGCAATACATCTCCTTTGTACCTGCCCAAACAAAGAGAAACTAAAAATTGTTTGTTAACCCTAATTTCCTCCTTATCGTTGATCCAACCCAAGCTATAAGGTTTAGGGTGTTGTGTAGTGGGTAATTGCATCTCCTTCACCAAATAAATACTAGCTATGTTTGTACAACTCCCACCATCGATAATCACGCTACTAGACTTCCCATTCGCATACATCCTAGTATGAAACAAGTTCTCCCTTTGGTTGTTCACATCGTTTTTCACATAAGCACTCAAAGTTCTCCTAGCAACCAAACTTTTAAGTGCAAAACCGACACCATCATCACTATCTTCATGCGCATCTTCTTCATCATCTCCATCACCACTAGATCCTAGAGTAATCTCTTCATCTTCACTTTCGATTTCTCCTTGGTCATTCACGAACAACACTTTCTTGCTCACACAATCTTTAGCATAGTGTCCAAAACCTTGACACTTGAAACACTTGACATGATTCTTTGAAGATGAACTTGATGAAGATTTAGAATCGGTTTTAGGGGTAGTACCTTTTTGCGCTAACTCCTTCTCTTTAGTCGACTTATCATCCTTCTTAATTGGAGTTTTCCATGAGCTTGATGATGATGTAAAATTCTTCTTATTCCTCTTTACTTGGCTTTCGGCCTTCAAAGCAAGTTGAAGCAACTCCTCAACCTCATAGTGTTGTTGCATCTCCACTATATCATGAATTTCTCTATTCAATCCCGCCAAGAATCTAGCTATAGTAGCTTGTGGAGCTTCATCGATCTCGGCCCTTGACATCAACAACATCATCTCGGAGTAGTATTCATCAACACTCCAAGTTCCTTGCCTCAAAGATTGCAACTCTTGGTAGAGACCATTAGTGTAAAAGCTTGGAACAAACCTCTTTCTCATATAACTCTTTAGACCTAACCAAGTGTTGATCGGCCTTTCCAAGTTTCTTCTTCTTGTTTGCACCAATTGATTCCACCAATTCAAAGCATTCTCCGTGAATTCAAGAGTAGCAATTTGTACCTTCTTTGGCTCGGCATGAGGATAGTAATCAAAATACATATCCAATTTCGACTCCCACTCCAAGTAATCGGATGGAGACCCTCTCCCATTGAATTTAGGAATTTTGTATTTGATGTTGTCCTTAGGCTCCTCACTTTCAATTCCTCTTCTAGGCCGCATGTTGTCATTGTGAGCTTGCCCACCAAGCTCTTGTTGCCTTAGTCTCTCCATGGGATCGATTCTAGAAATTTGCCTCGGTGGTGGAGGATGCTCCTCTTCATTGTTGCGTGCGACATTAGCTCTTTGAGGAGGTTGAGCTTGTTGAATTTGACCATCTCTTACTTGTTGGACTTCATTGGTCAAAGTATCGAACCTAGTATTCATATTGTCAAAACATTGCATTAGAGCTTGCAACATAGCAACTACGTTTGGTTGTTTTTGTTCTTCATCCATTATACCTACAAAAGAACAAAGATTAGTGGTAAAAATCCTCACAAGTGTGTGTGTGCTTATACCTTTGACTTGTGCTCTCGTGTTTGTACTTAAGTCCTATGGATTGGCGGTCCACTACTCTCTTAATGATCTCACAAGATTTGCCTTTTACTAGCTTCAATAGGCCTAATAAGAGCAACTCCTAGAGCACTCCTTTCTTCTCGTAACCTACTTGAGGAACAAACAATTAGTAGCAAAGTTATTTGTGAATCAAAAGAAAAGTGATCTTAAACCAAACCAAACCACTTAATGCAAGCTCCTTATGTCGAATTCCTTCTCCCAAGTTGCTGCACAAAACTCAATCAAGCACAAATCACAATATCAAGTCGATTAGAAAACCCTAGTACCACTTAATTCCAATTTTGTACCACTTGTCTCCAATAGGGTTTGTAACCTGAAATTCTTCAAATCAAATCACAATTAACAGCAAAAGCAATCCAAGGATCTCTATTACACAAACAATTAGAGTTAATTGCAACTAATTAGATCAATTGCACAAGAAAACCCTAATCCCCAAATTTCACAAACTAAGAACCCTAGTTCCTGGAAAAAATCGATAACAGCACAGATTTTTTTGATTTTTTTTTTCAATATTTTTCCCAGAAAGATCACACCAAAATAAGGCTAAAGCTCAAATTTCACAGCTTTCCGAGCTCAAACCAATCCAGAACAAAACTCACAAATTTCTGGTCGAAATTTTTATTTTATTTTATTTTTTTATATTTTTCGACATAACCACTAGTTATGAGAGACTCAAATCTGAAATTTCAAAGTAAAACGATGCAAGATGAATCGGCTATGAATTTTTGAAGTTTCTGAATTTTTGAATTTTCAAGAAGGTGGTGCGATGAGTGTTTGGGTGTGTTGTGATGGATGAAAACGTGATGATTGATGAAGGATAGATTTACCGATTGAAGATAACAACCTATGCTCTGATTACCAATTGAATTCTCAAGATCACAAGATTCACAAACAACTAAGTTATCTCAACCTAATTGCTTGCTAGGACTCTACAAGATGAAGAACCCTAAGTTTGCTCAAACTAGAACAATGAAGCTAAGATAATCAATTTGGGAAAATAATCCTCAACTTTATTAATCAACTCAACTTTATTGATTAACTTGACTTGTGTTTACAAGAGAGGGATGGTCCCTTTATATAGTAGTAGGGGACACATAACCCTTCTCCTAAAACTAAAAGGAAAACATTACATAAAGGAAGGAACAAGGAAATAGCCTACTCCTTGTCCTACTAGGAAAAGTAAATACATAACTTAATTAAGCAAGGATTGGACTTAGTCAAACAAGGTCCAACCCAATGTCTTCTAGACTAAATAAATAACTAATCTAAGATAGAATAAAGGCCCATGTAGCCGAATTACACAAAGCTAAAGCCTAATGCTCATCGATTTCAAGTAAAGTAAACACCTTGGAATCGATGGGAATATCCTTGGTTATGTCGACTTCAATGCCTTCCAAATGTTCTTCAATGGATTCTAACCCTCCGAGATGAGATCTTACAAAGCCCAATAAAGCTTCCTTGAACCTTTTAGCCCGAGCCCTAGTCATTGGGCCTTGCGGAATGGCTAAAGGATCAAAAGGCCGGTCTTGTCCGGATGGCCCTATCGATGTCCGGTTGTGGCCGGTTGGTGCGCCTAGCGATGGCCGGTTGTGGCCGGTTGGTGCGCCTAGCGATGGCCGGTTTTGGCCGGACATGCCCATGTCGCGTGGCCGGTGTTGGCCGGACATCTCCGAGTCGCGTGGCCGGTGTTGGCCGGGCTTTTCAAAGTCGCGTGGCCGGTCACTAGTGCTTCCACCTCCATGCTCCTCCAAGCTAGCATCGATGACATCTCTATGATCTTCATTGGCTCCAATGTGTCCTTCTAAGCCATGATAAGCCCTTGGCGCATCACATGATCTCCAATGGCTCCATTGTGCTCTTCTAAGCCGTGATAAGCCCTTGGCGCATCATCCCCTCTCCCTTGAAAAGGATTTGTCCTAAAATCTGCATCACTATCAACCAAGGATAAGTCTGAAACATTAAAAGTAGCAATTACATTGCCATATTCACTAGGAAGATCTAGCTTGTAGGCGTTATTGTTGATCCTCTCCAACACTTGGAATGGACCATCTCCACGAGATAAGAGCTTAGACTTTCTCTTTTCAGGGAACCTCTCCTTCCTTAGATGCAACAAAACCCAATCCCCGGGTTCAAAAATGATCTCTTTGCGCCCCTTGTTAGCAATCATCATGTAGTGTTGTGTTTTCTTCTTAATTTGAGCTCGAACCCTAGCATGAAGGTCCCTAACATAATCGTCCTTCCTTTGTCCATCCATTTCGACTTGCACACTCAAAGGTAAACTCAACAAATCCAATGGGGTTAAAGGATTAAAGCCATACACAGTTTCAAAAGGTGAATGTCCAGTGGTGCTATGTATGCTTCTATTATATGCAAATTCGACATGAGGTAGACAATCCTCCCAAGTTCTTAAGTTCTTCTTAATTAATGCCCTAAGTAAAGTAGACAAAGTCCTATTAACTACCTCCGTTTGACCGTCGGTTTGAGGATGACAAGTAGTAGAAAATAACAACTTAGTACCTAACTTAGCCCATAAAGTTCTCCAAAATGACTTAAGAACTTAGGATCTCTATCACATACAATCGTCCTAGGCATTCCATGTAGTCTAACAATTTCCTTAAAGAACAAATTAGCTACATTAATGGCATCATCCGTTTTAGTGCATGCAATAAAGTGTGCCATCTTAGAAAACCTATCAACAGCCACAAAGATAGAATCTTTACCTCTCTTAGAACGAGGTAAACCTAACACAAAGTCCATACTAATATGAGTCCATGGTTCATGAGGAATAGGCAAAGGAGTATACAATCCGTGAGGTTTAGAAGTAGATTTAGCTTGCAAACAAACAATACAACCAACAATATACTTCCCTACATCATGTCGCATCTTAGGCCAAAAGAAGTGTTCATGCAATATATCAAGGGCTCGAGCTAAAAGGTTCAAGGAAGCTTTATTGGGCTTTGTTAGATCTCATCTTGGAGGTTTGGAGTCCCTTGAAGAACAATTGGAGAGCATTGAAGTCGACATCACAAAGAATATTCGCATCGATTCCAAAATATTCACCTTACTTGAAATCGATGATCATTAGTTCTTATGTTGTGTAATTAGGCTACATGGGCCTTTATTCTATCTTAGTTTAGTTAATTATTTAGTTTGGACCTTGATTAGGGTTGGGCCTTGTTTAATTAAACTCCAATCCTCATCTATTTTCCTACTGGTTGTATTTTAGGATAGTTTCTAGATTCATCTATGTATGCCGCCCTTATAGGATTAGGAGTTGGTATGTTATGCGCCAACCCCTCCCCTATATAAGGGCTCTTTTACCTCTTGAAAACATATGTTGAGTTGATTGATAAAATTGAGGTTTATTCACCCAAATTGATTATCTTCGCTTCATTGTTCTAGTTTGAGCAAACTTAGGGTTCTTCAATCTTGTAGAGTCCTAGCAAACAATTAGGTTGTGATTGCTTAATTGTTTGTGAATCTTGTGATCTTAGGTGTTCAATTGCAGGTCGAATTGAGGGTCTAAGGCTGACAAACGAAGGAGGATTTACTTAGTTAAGATTGTCGACATACTCATCTAGAAGTTTGGTGATTCAAGTTGATCTTAGGCAGGTCTCTAAGGTGGATTTGGACCGATATACAACTAGATTCGTATCAGAGACTGGATACATTGTTTCAATGAACAAGATGCATGGCCACCTTCAAATCTATCCTTGAGACCCGCTGATGCACCCAAGGCTTATCATGGAGGGAATGATGCACCAAGGACTCATCTTGATGACATGAAGACTATTCAAGTTCAATTGAAGAGCTTTGATGATGATTTGAGCAAGAAAACACCAATCAATTACAAGTTCATCACTTTGCTTGCTATTGATTCTAGATGGCCGGATTGACATCATGGCATTAGCCCATTAGTTTTAGATTGCTTTGTTTGGGATTAATTCTATCTTAAATTAGCTTATTTTTATGTGTGGATGTTATTTGGGTTGGGCCTTGGTTGACTAAGTTCAATCCTTAGCTATTTTTCTATTGGTTCTACTTGAACTTCTTCAACTTCTAGACAAGTATGTCAATGATCTTCACCTAAGCAACCTTCTTCATTCGTCGGCCTTAAGTCTTCAATTAGACCTGCAATTGAATACCTAAGATCACAAGATTCACAAACAATTAAGCAATCACAACCTAATTGTTTGCTAGGGCTCTACAAGATTAAAGAACCCTAAGTTTGCTCAAACTAGAACAATGAAGCTAAGATAATCAATTTGGGAAAATAATCCTCAACTTTATTAATCAACTCAAATTATGTTTACAAGAGCTTTGGGTGGACTTATATAGGCACAAGACCAACGCATAATCTACTCTGAAACACTAATTTTCGTCCAACTATAAAGGCTACACAAAAGAACCTTCTAGCAACTTTGAAAATTCATAGCCGATTCATCTTACATCTATTTGCTTTGAAATTTCAGATTTGAGTCCCTTATAACTAGTAGTTATATTGAAAAATATCAAAAAAATAAAAAAAACATTTTCGACCAGAAACTTGTGATTTTTGTTCAGGATTCGTTTGAGCTCGGAAAGCTTTGAAATTTGAGATCTAGACTTCTTTTTGTGTGATCTTTCTGGGAAAACTATTGAAAAAAATAAAAAAAAATCTGTGCTGTTATCGATTTTCGACATCAACTAGGGTTTTAGTTTGAGAATTTTGGGAATAAGCTAATTTAAGATAGAATTAAGCCCAAACAAAGTAAACTAAAACTAATGGGCTAATGCCATGATGTCAATCCGGACATCTAGAATCAATGGCAAGAAAAGTGATGGACTTGTAATTGATTGGTGTTTTCTTGCTCAAATCATCATCAAAGCTATTCAATTGAACTTGAATAGTCTTCATGTCATCAAGATGAGTCCTTGGTGCAACATTCCCTCCATGATAAGCCTTGGGCGCATCATTCCCTCCCCCTTGAAGAAGATTTGTCCTCAAATCTTTGTAAGGAGTTTCCTGATGCGCCAAGGCTTATCATGGCTTAGAAGGACACATTGGAGCCAATGAAGATCATGGAGATGTCATCGATGCTAGCTTGGAGGAGCATGGAGGTGGAAGCACTAGTGACCGGCCATGCGACTTGGAGAAGCCCGGCCAACACCGGCCACGCGACTCGGAGATGCCCGGCCAACACCGGCCACACGACATGGGCATGTCCGGCCACAACCGGCCATCGCTAGGCGCACCAACCGGCCACAACCGGACATCGATATGGCCATCCGGACAAGACCGGCCTTTTGATCCTTTAGCCATTCCGCAAGGTCCAATGACTAGGGCACGGGCTAAAAGGTTCAAGGAAGCTTTATTGGGCTTTGTAAGATCTCATCTTGGAGGTTTAGAGTCCATTGAAGACCATTTGGAAGGCATTGAAGTCGACATCATCAAGAATATTCCCATCGATTCCAAGTTGATCACCTTACTTGAAATCGATGAGCATTAGGCTTGGTATTGTGTAATTCGGCCTCATGGGCTTTTATTCTATCTTAGATTAATTATTTATTTAGTTTAGAAGACATTGGGTTGGGCCTTGTTTGACTAAGTCCAATCCTTGCTTAATTAAGTTATGTATTTACTTTTCCTAGTAGGACAAGGAGTAGGCTATTTCCTTGTTCCTTCCTTTATGTAATGTTTTCCTTTTAGATTTAGGAGAAGGGTTATGCGTCCCCTACTACTATATAAAGGGACCATCCCCCTCTTGTAAAGGGAAGTCAAGTTAATCAATAAAGTTGAGAGGTTTATACCCAAATCGATTTCTTTGGCTTCATTGTTCTAGTTTGAGCAAACTTAGGGTTCTTCATCTTGTAGAGTCCTAGCAAACAATTAAGTTGTGATTGCTTGGTTGTTTGTGAATCTTGTGATCTTAGGTGTTCAAGTGCAGGTCGACTTTGAGGTCTAAGGCCGACGAACGAAGGAAGATTTATCAAGTGAAGATTGTCGACATACTCATCTAGAAGTTTGGTGATTCAAGTTGATCTTAGGCGGGTCTCTAAGGTGGATTTGGACCAATTACAACTAGATTCGTATCATTTCCCATGAGCTACTAGATGATGTAAAGCTGTTCTTGATCAAACTAACCATTGTACCTACACAAAAGAAAGTTAGTAGCAAAAATTCCTCACAAGTGTGTGTGTATACCTTGTGTGCGCTCATGTTTGCATTCAACCAAGGAACCTGCAAAACCACAATCAAAATAACCCAAATCACAACACAATTCAAGAACCCTAGTACCGCTTAATTCTAATTTTGTACCACTTGTATCCAATAGGGTCTGAATTTCTTCAAATTAAGCCTTCAATCACAGCAAAAGCAACCCAAGATACTCAAAACAACTCTCAATTAAGATTAATTGCAACAAATTAGATCAATTACACAACATAAAACCCTAATCCCCAAATAACCTAGATAAGACCCTAGAACCTAAAATTGCGATTAGAGCTACAGATTTTTTTTTTTTTTTATCAGTATTTTTCCAAGAAAGATCACACTAAAAGAAGTCTAAATCTCAAATTTCAAAACTTTCCGACTTCAAACGAACCCATAACAAAAATCACAAGTTTCTGGTCGATTTTTTTTTTATATTTTTTTAATATTTTTCGATATAACTACTAGTTATAAGGACTCTAAATCTGAAATTTCAAAACAAACAGAGTTAAGATGAATCGGCTATGATTTTTCAAATTTTCTGAATTTTTGAATTTTCAAGGTAGGGTGGTACGATGAGTGTATGGATGAGTTTGATGGATGAAAACTTGATGAATGATCAATAGTAGGATAGATTTACCGATTGAAGATGATTGATGCGCCAAGGGCTTATCATGGCTTAGAAGCACACATTGGAGCCAATGAAGATCATGGAGATGTCATCGATGCTAGCTTGGAGGAGCATGGAGGTGGAAGCACTAGTGACCGGCCATGCGACTTGGAGAAGCCCGGCCAACACCGGCCACGCGACTTGGAGATGCCCGGCCAACACCGGCCACGCGACATGGGCATGTCCAGCCACAACCGGCCATCGCTAGGCGCACCAACCGGCCACAACCGAACATCGATAGGGCCATCCGGACAAGACCGGCCTTTTGATCCTTTAGCCATTCCGCAAGGTCCAATGACTAGGGCACGGGCTCAAAGGTACAAGGAAGCTTTATTGGGCTTTGTAAGATCTCATCTTGGAGGTTTAGAGTCCATTGAAGACCATTTGGAAGGCATTGAAGTCAACATCATCAAGAATATTCCCATCGATTCCAAGTTGATCACCTTACTTGAAATCGATGAGCATTAGGCTTTGTTATTGTGTAATTCGGCCTCATGGGCCTTTGTTCTATCTTAGATTAATTATTTATTTAGTTTAGAAGACATTGGGTTGGGCCTTGTTTGACTAAGTCCAATCCTTGCTTAATTAAGTTATGTATTTACTTTTCCTAGTAGGACAAGGAGTAGGCTGTTTCCTTATTCCTTCCTTTATGTATTGTTTTCCTTTTAGATTTAGGAGAAGGGTTATGCGTCCCCTACTACTATATAAAGGGATCATCCCCCTCTTGTAAACATAAGTTGAGTTGATTAATAAAGTTGGGGTTTTACACCCAAATTGATTATCTTAGCTTCATTGTTCTAGTTTGAGCAAACTTAGCGTTCTTCATCTTGTAGAGTCCTAGCAAACAATTAAGTTGTGATTGCTTGGTTGTTTGTGAATCTTGTGATCTTAGGTGTTCAAGTGCAGGTCGACTTGGAGGTCTAAGGCCGACGAACGAAGGAAGATTTATCAAGTGAAGATTGTCGACATACTCATCTAGAAGTTTGGTGATTCAAGTTGATCTTAGGCGGGTCTCTAAAGTGGATTTGGACCAATTACAACTAGATTCGTATCAATTGGTAACAGAGCTTAGGTTTATCATCTTCAATCGGTAAATCTATCTTTTTACTCATCATTCATCCCATCGATTTCATCCACACTCATATCGCACCACCCTTCTTGAAAATTCAAAAATTCAGAAACTTCAAAAATTCATAGCCGATTCATCTTGCATCGTTTTACTTTGAAATTTCATATTTGAGTCCCTCATAACTAGTAGTTATATCGAAAAATATAAAATAAAATAAAATTTCGACCAGAAACTTGTGATTTTTGTTCTGGATTCGTTTGAGCTCGGAAAGCTGTGAAATTTGAGCTTTAGCCTTATTTTGGTGTAATCTTTCTGCGAAAATATTGAAAAAAATCAGAAAAATCTGTCCTGTTATCGACATTTTTCAGGAACTAGGGTTCTTAGTTTGGGAAATTTGGGGATTAGGGTTTTCATGTGCAATTGATCTACTTAGTTGCAATTAACTCTAATTGTTTGTCTGATTGAGATCCTTCGATTGCTTTTGCTATTAATTGTGATTTGATTTGAAGAATTTCAGGTTACAAACCCTATTGGAGACAAGTGGTACAAAATTGGAATTAAGTGGTACTAGGGTTTTCTAATCGACTTGATTATTTGAATTGAGATTTGTGCAGCAAACTTGGAGAAAAATTTCGACATAAGGAGCCTGCATTAAGTGGTTTGGTTTGGTTTAAGATCACTCTTCTTTTGATTCACAAATAACTTTGCTACTAATTGTTTGTTCCTCAAGTAGGTCAAGAGAAGAAAGGAGTGCTCTAAGAGTTGCTCTTATTAGGCCTATTGAAGCTAGTAAAAGGCAAATCTTGTGAGATCATTAAGAGAGTAGTGGACCGCCAATCCATAGGATTTGAGTACAAACACGAGAGGACAAGTCAAAGGTATAAGCACACACACACTTGTGAGGATTTTTACCACTAATCTTTGTTCTTTTTGTAGGTATAATGGAAGAAGAACAAGAGCAACCAAACGTGGCTGCTATGTTGCAAGCTCTAATGCAACGTTTTGACAATATGAATACTAGGATCGATACTTTGACCAATGAAGTCCAACAAGTAAGAGATGGTCAAATTCAACAAGCTCAACCTCCTCAAAGAGCTAATGTCGCACGCAACAATGAAGAGGAGTATCCTCCACCACCGAGACAAATTGCTAGAATCGATCCCATGGAGAGACTAAGGCAACAAGAACTTGGTGGGCAAGCTCACAATGACAACATGCGGCCTAGGAGAGGAATTGAAAGAGAGGAGCCTAAAAACAACATCAAGTACAAAATCCCTAAATTCAATGGGAGAGGGTCTCCATCTGATTACTTGGAGCGGGAGTCGAAATTGGATATGTATTTTGATTACTATCCTCATGCCGAGCCAAAGAAGGTACAAATTGCTACTCTTGAATTCACGGAGAATGCTTT
>AWWV01013102.1:0-22014 GCA_001974805.1 Corchorus capsularis
GGAACTAGGAGTGTTGATGAATACTACTCCGAGATGATGTTGTTGATGTCAAGGGCCGAGATGGATGAAGCTCCACAAGCTATTATAGCTAGATTCTTGGCGGGATTGAATAGAGAAATTCATGATATAGTGGAGATGCAACAACACTATGAGGTTGAGGAGTTGCTTCAACATGTTTTGAAGGCCGAGAGTCAAGTAAAGAGGAATAAGAAGAGCTTTTCATCATCATCAAGCTCATGGAAAACTCCAATCAAGAAGGATGACAAGTCATCAAAGGAAAAGGAGTCCGCACAAAAGGTTATGACCCCTAAAACCGATTCTAAATCTTCATCTAGCTCATCTTCTAAGAACTATGTAAAGTGTTTCAAGTGTCAAGGATATGGACACTTTGCAAGAGATTGTGTTAACAAGAAGGTCATGCTTACTAATGACAATGGCGAGATTGTAAGTGAAGATGAATATATTGCGCTTGGATCAAGTGGTGATGGAGATGATGAATTAGTGGTACAAACCGATGATGATAGTGATGAAGGCGTTGGTGTAGCACTTAAGAGTTTGGTGGCTAGGAGAACTTTGAGTGCTTATGTGAAAGATGTGAACAATCAAAGGGAGAACTTGTTTCATACTAGGATGTATGCGAATGGGAAGCCTAGTAGTGTGATTATTGATGGTGGGAGTTGGACAAACATAGCTAGTGTTTATTTAGTGAAGGAGATGCAATTACCAAACACCCTAAACCTTATAGTTTGGGTTGGATCAACGATAAGGAAGAAATTAGGGTTAACAAACAAGTTTTAGTTTCTCTTTGTTTGGGCAGGTACAAAGGAGATGTATTGTGCGATATCTTACCCATGCAAGCATGCCATGTACTACTTGGACGACCATGGCAATACGACAACAAAGTTCAACATGATGGTGAGACGAACCAATACACTCTTATGTGTGAAGTGTTTCCTGAGGAGATGCCTAGTGGATTATACCCAAATCGATTTCTTTGGCTTCATTGTTCTAGTTTGAGCAAACTTAGGGTTCTTCATCTTGTAGAGTCCTAGCAAACAATTAAGTTGTTATTGCTTGGTTGTTTGTGAATCTTGTGATCTTAGGTGTTCAAGTGCAGGTCGACTTGGAGGTCTAAGGCCGACGAACGAAGGAAGATTTATCAAGTGAAGATTGTCGAAATACACATCTAGAAGTTTGGTGATTCAAGTTGATCGTAGGCGGGTCTCTAAGGTTGATTTGGACCAATTACAACTAGATTCGTATCAATTGGTAATCAGAGCTTAGGTTTATCATCTTCAATCGGTAAATCTATCTTTTTACTCATCATTCATCCCATCGATTTCACCCACACTCATATCACACCACCCTTCTTGAAAATTCAAAAATTCAGAAACTTCAAAAATTCATAGCCGATTAATCTTGCATCTTTTTGCTTTGAAATTTCATATTTGAGTCCCTCATAACTAGTAGTTATATCGAAAAATATAAAAAAGTAAAAAAAAAATAAAAAAAATTTCGACCAGAAACTTGTGATTTTTGTTCTGGATTCGTTTGAGCTCGGAAAGCTGTGAAATTTGAGCTTTAGCCTTATTTTAGTGTGATATTTCTGGGAAAAATATTGAAAAAAATCAAAAAAATCTGTGCTGTTATCGATTGTTTCAAGAAACTAGGGTTCTTAGTTTGGGAAATTTGGGGATTAGGGTTTTCTTGTGCAATTGATCTAATTAGTTGCAATAACTCTAATTGATTGTGTAATTGAGATCCTTGGATTGCTTTTGCTGTTATTTGTGATTTGATTTGAAGAATTTCAGGATACAAACCCTATTGGAGACAAGTGGTACAAAATTGGAATTAAGTGGTACTAGGGTTTTTCTAATCGACTTGATATTGTGATTTGTGCTTGAATTGAGTTTTTGTGCAGCAACTTTGGAGAGGAATTTCGACAGAAGGAGCCTGCATTAAGTGGTTTGGTTTGGTTTAAGATCACTTTTCTTTTGATTCACAAATAACTTTGCTACTAATTGTTTGTTCCTCAAGTAGGTCACGAGAAGAAAGGAGTGCTCTAGGAGTTGCTCTTATTAGGCCTATTGAAGCTAGAAAAAGGCAAATCTTGTGAGATCACTAAGAGAGTAGTGGACCGCCAATCCATAGGACTTGAGTACAAACACGAGAGCACAAGTCAAAGGTATAAGCACACACACACTTGTGAGGATTTTTACCACTAATCTTTGTTCTTTTTGTAGGTATAATGGAAGAAGAACAAGAGCAACCAAACGTGGCTGCTATGTTGCAAACTTTAATTCAACAATTAGACAATATGGATAGTAAATTCGATACCTTGACCAATAAAATCCAATGAGTAAAAGAGGGTAATTTTACTCTAGATTCTAGTGGGGGTAGTGTTGATAAAAGGGACAATGATGGATCTGCAATTGATGATGGTGATGAAACTTTGAGAGCCTATGTGAAAGGGGATGTTCATAGGGAGAATTTGTTTCACACTAGGATGTATGCGAATGGGAAGCCTAGTAGCGTGATTATAGATGGGAAGAGTTGTAAAAACATAGTTAATGATTATTTGGTGAAAGAGTTACAACTACCTACTTCTAATCATCCTAAACCCTATAGCTTAGGTTGTTTTAATGATGAAGAAGAAATTAGTGTTGACAAACAAGTTTTAGTTTCTCTTTCTTTGGGCAGGTACAAGGGAGATGTTTTGTGTGATGTCTTACCCATGCAAGCATGCCATGTACTACTTGTTCGACCTTGGCAATTTGACAACAAAGTTCATAATGATGGAGAGACCAACAAGTATTCTTTCATGTGTGGTAAGAAGCCTCTTACTTTAATTCCTTTATCACTTCAAGAAGCCTTAAAAGATGAAATTAAAGTGAGAGATGATTTTGCTAAATTGGATGCTGAATTTAGGGCCAAAGAAAAGAGTAAATCCGAACCTAAAATTGATAATTGTTTTCATGATAAAACAGCCTTAGTTGCAAAGAGTGTTTTAGATGTTGTTTTTTATGATACTAAACCTAATTTGAGTGTTGTTTGCGATGACACTAAATCTGATTTAGGTGTTGTTTGTGATAAAACTAAATTTGTTTTGGATGCTAATTGTGATGAAAACAATTATGTTTTGGTTGAACATAGCATTAAAAATAATTTTGTTTTGGTTGATGGCATTGAAAATAAATCTGTTTTGGGTGACGAGAAAGAGATTTCTAAGGAAGTTGTTAAAGAGTGTATGTTAAAGAGTGAGATTAAGAATGCTTTGAATAATAATTCTGTTTTGATCTTGTTTTTACTTAAAAATACACGTGTTGCTACTAACGACTTGGAAAGAGAACTTCCAAGCAAAATTGTGTTTTCTATGAGTAATTTTGTAGGAATTTGGAGAATGACTGTTGATATTCAAGTTATCAACAACAAGATATTAGCATGTCTCGAATTCAAGTTACTATATGCTAAGTGGAGCGAGTTCATAGAGAGTTTTCCTTATGTTGTGCGATACAAACAAGGTAAGGAGAATGTTGTAGCCGATGCATTATCAAGGAGGTATGTCTTACTTTCCATGCTTGATTCTAAGTTTCTTGGTTTTGAGTATATTAAGGAATTATATGCTAGAGATGTTTATTTTAGTGAAATATTTAAGGCATGTGAAAATTCTGGTTTTGGAAAGTATTATAAGCATGATGGATTTTTGTTTAAGGAATCTAGATTGTGTGTACCTTCTTGTTCTTTGCGTATCTTGCTCTTGAGGGAATCGCATGAAGGGGGTTTAATGGGTCACTTTGGAGTTGATAGAACATATGATATATTGCATGAACACTTCTTTTGGCCTAAGATGCGACATGATGTAGGAAAGTATGTTGCTAGTTGCATTGTTTGTTTGCAAGCTAGATCTACATCTAAACCGCATGGATTGTATACTCCTTTGCCTATTCCTCATGAACCATGGACTCATATTAGCATGGACTTTGTGTTAGGTTTACCTCGTTCTAGGAGAGGTAAAGATTCTATCTTTGTGGTTGTTGATAGGTTTTCTATGATGGCACACATTATTGCATGTACTAAAACGGATGATGCCATTAATGTAGCTAATTTATTCTTTAAGGAAATTGTTAGACTACATGGAATGCCTAGGACGATTGTAAGTGATAGAGATGCTAAGTTCTTAAGTCACTTTTGGAGAACTTTGTGGGCTAAGTTAGGTACGAAGTTGTTGTTTTCTACTACTTGTCATCCTCAAACAGATGGTCAAACGGAAGTAGTTAATAGGACTTTGTCTACTTTACTTAGGGCACTAATTAAGAAGAACTTAAGAACTTGGGAGGATTGTCTACCTCATGTCGAATTTGCATATAATAGAAGCATACATAGTACTACTGGATATTCACCTTTTGAAACTGTGTATGGCTTTAATCCTTTAACCCTATTGGATTTGTTGAGTTTACCTTTGAGTGTGCAAGTCGACATGGATGGGCAAAAGAAGGCCGATTATGTTAGAGAACTTCATGCTAGGGTTCGAGCTCAAATTGAGAAGAAGACACAACACTACATGAAGAATGCTAACAAAGGGCGCAAGGAAGTCATCTTTGAACCCGGGGATTGGGTTTGGTTGCATCTAAGGAAGGAGAGGTTCCCTGAAAAGAGAAAGTCTGAGCTCTTACCTCGTGGAGATGGTCCATTCCAAGTCTTGGAGAGGATCAACAACAACGCCTACAAGCTAGATCTTCCTAGTGAATATGGCAATGTAAGTGCTACTTTTAATGTTTCAGACTTATCCTTGTTTGATAGTGATGCAGATTTGAGGACAAATCCTTTTCAAGAGAGAGGGGATGATGCGCCAAGGGCTTATCATTGCTTAGAAGGACATTGGAGCCAATGAAGATCATGAAGATGTCATCGATGCTAGCTTGGAGGAGCATGGAGGTGGAAGCACTAGTGACCGGCCATGCGACTTGGAGAAGCCCGGCCACGCGACTCGGAGATGCCCGGCCAACACCGGCCACACGACATGGGCATGTCCGGCCACAACCGGCCATCGCTAGGCGCACCAACCGGCCACAACCGGACATCGATAGGGCCATCAGGACAAGACCGGCCTTTTGATCCTTTAGCCATTCCGCAAGGTCCAATGACTAGGGCACGGGCTAAAAGGTTCAAGGAAGCTTTATTGGGCTTTGTAAGATCTCATCTTGGAGGTTTAGAGTCCATTGAAGACCATTTGGAAGGCATTGAAGTCGACATCATCAAGAATATTCCCATCGATTCTAAGTTGATCACCTTACTTGAAATCGATGAGCATTAGGCTTTGTTATTGTGTAATTCGGCCTCATGGGCCTTTATTCTATCTTAGATTAATTATTTATTTAGTTTAGAAGACATTGGGTTGGGCCTTGTTTGACTAAGTCCAATCCTTGCTTAATTAAGTTATGTATTTACTTTTCCTAGTAGGACAAGGAGTAGGTTATTTCCTTGTTCCTTCCTTTATGTAATGTTTTCCTTTTAGATTTACGAGAAGGGTTATGAATCCCCTACTACTATATAAAGGGACCATCCCCCTCTTGTAAACATAAGTTGAGTTGATTAATAAAGTTGAGGTTTTACACCCAAATTGATTATCTTAGCTTCATTGTTCTAGTTTGAGCAAACTTAGGGTTCTTCATCTTGTAGAGTCCTAGCAAACAATTAAGTTTTGATTGCTTGGTTGTTTGTGAATCTTGTGATCTTAGGTGTTCAAGTGCAGGTCGACTTGGAGGTCTAAGGCCGACGAACGAAGGAAGATTTATCAAGTGAAGATTGTCGACATACTCATCTAGAAGTTTGGTGATTCAAGTTGATCTTAGGCGGATCTCTAAGGTGGATTTGGACCAATTACAACTAGATTCGTATCAATGACAACCTATGCTCTGATACCAATTGATACGAATCTAGTTGTATTAGATTCAAATCTATCCTTGAGACCCGCCAAGAATCTACTTGAATTTCTTCAACTTCTAGACAAGTATGTCGATGATCTTCACCTAAGCAACCTTCTTCATTCGTCAGCCTTAAGTCTTCAATTAGACCTGCAATTGAATACCTAAGATAACAAGATTCACAAACAATTAAGCAATCACAACCTAATTGTTTGCTAGGGCTCTACAAGATTAAAGAACCCTAACTTTGCTCAAATTAGAACAATGAAGCTAAGATAATCAATTTGGGAAAATAATCTTCAACTTTATTAATCAACTCAACTTATGTTTACAAGAGCTTTTGGTGGCCTTATATAGGCACAAGACCAACACATAATCTACTCTAATACCCTAATTTTCGTTCAACTATAAAGGCTACACAAAAAAAAAAAAAACCTTCTAGAAACTATCCAAAAATACAACTAATAGAAAAATAGCTAAGGATTGGACTTAGTCAAGCAAGACCCAACCCAAATAACATCCAAACATAAAAACAAGCTAATTTAAGA
The DNA here is from genome assembly GCA_001974805.1 of Corchorus capsularis. Classification (NCBI taxonomy): domain Eukaryota; kingdom Viridiplantae; phylum Streptophyta; class Magnoliopsida; order Malvales; family Malvaceae; genus Corchorus; species Corchorus capsularis. The sequence continues at coordinate 6,473 of AWWV01013102.1, forward strand.
GAGAATTAAGCTCAAACAAAGCAAACTAAAACTAATGGGCTAATGGCATGATGTCAATCCGGCCATCTAGAATCAATAGCAAGCAAAATGATGAACTTGTAATTGATTGGTGTTTTCTTGCTCAAATCATCATCAAAACTCTGCAATTGAACTTGAATAGTCTTCATGTCATCAAGATGAGTCCTTGGTGTATCATTCCCTCCATGATAAAACTTGGACGCATCACTTAGTAATTACAATTTTGAACTGCTTTAAGGGGCAATTTTTTCTTCTGATCATGGTAGTTTTCTGATCCAACTTAGCTTAACGTTAGGTTCCCCTAAGGATTTATTTTATTGTTATGCAATGTTTGATTATGTTGAAAATTTTGGTTAGGGATGCGAAGTAGGAAGCAGTACACGATTAAGGTATTCTCCAAGGGCCCATATGGGAAATATATTTCTATAGGCTGAATAATTGATCATGCAATTCTTATTGAAGACCCCGATGATATCCTGTATATAGATATATAGATAAAAATCATTCAGTTTAATTATATTAGCTAGCCATAATAATAGAATTAATAGTTACATTTTGCGAAAAGGAAAAAAGACCTGTTGGGGGAAATCTCCACTATTGAATTGTGAATTGATTAACACTTTGGCAGCATGATGTAATGGGATTGGATCTCTTTCAGCTTGTCCACATTCAATCAGACCTAACATTGCCCATGCAGTTGTCACCATGTGCGCCTTGTTTCCTTCCAAATTCGTGTAAACCTGCTTTCATTAAAAAAACAAAGTCTCAATTAATTTTTTCTATTTATTCTTACAAATTTGATCGTTTATATCTGCAATGCAATGGAATTCCATTGAATAAAATTGAATAACAAGAATTTATTGGATGCAAAGGAAATCACGAGAATTGGAATTGAAAAGCTATAAAGATCATTTCTGTGGAAAAAGCTATAAAGATCAAGTAAGGTCTCACCTTATTTTGACTGGAAAGATAGCTCTCTCCCCAACCACCGGAATCAAGTTGCTTGGAAAGTAAGAAATTGCAAGCTTTTTTAATACTGTGGCAGTTATTATAGGTCCTACCGCTAGCCACTAGCCCTTTTATCCCAAACCATGTTCCATACACATAGCAAACCCCCCATGATCCATACCTAATTCATTCATGTTACACCAACATTATTACTTGATCACAAATTTAACTGTAAAGTTTTCCAAATATGTATGTTCTTCAACTTTACATTATATAGTTACAATGCAAATACAACCAAAGGAATGCATTTGTTAGCCATCAAGAGGCTGGGCACATGGACAGCTTGTGGATCGCAACAACCGATATGTTTTGCTTTATGGTGTTTTGGGCCAAGGGGTCAGGGATATATGTGAGAATATAATAAAAAATTTTGAATTGCCAATATAATAAAAAATTATGTTTCCCTTTTACAAATGGTATGCATTCGGTGATATATATAGTTAGCTAGTACAAAAATTTCTATCTTTGTGTTAGAGTCATATATATACATACATACATACACATATGTATATGTGTAATGATTTTTATGACACCGACATGGAATAATAAAATATTACAATAATGTTTTACACCTTAGTTTGATTGTTTCTTTATGTTACTTACTTATATATGGCAACTAATCTTAATTGTTAGTATTTGGTTTTAGGGACCTATTTCATCTTCAATGTATTCAATTTTTACCGTTTTGTCTCTCCAAATTCCTATAATTAAAGGTTTTCTTGTAATCTTACTGTCAATGATTTTAAATGGAACACCCAAATTGTTAGCTCAATTGGTAGGTGACCGTGAGGTCCTGGCTTCAAGTCTCACGGAATGTGAGTTTAGTTTGTAACTTGTTTATTTGTATATTTGATAGGTAGATAGTTTATTTATGGTAGTTTCTTAGTTTGGGTTGATTTCTCATTTAGATGTTTGGACATATAGAGATTTATTCTGATTATAATGAGATTTCACTACTCACTCAAAAAAAAAAAATGATTTTAAATGGAAATAATTATTGTAATTTCTGTTGTACTTTGTATGACTATATATAATGACCTCTAGGGTTCCCTCCTTACTTTGTTTTTTTCTTTGATTTTCTTCCTTAATGGTTTTAGATTTTGTCATCTCCAATGGATGTCATCAGTGCGTGTGTATCTTTTCTTTTCTTTCTTTTTTTAACTTTTGTGTATTAGACATTTTTATTAACCTCAATTCCGATTTAAAGTTATTAGCAAAATAATTTACAAATCCAAAATCATTTCAACTTCTATATTAGACATCAACTTGAGAGTTGGTAGCTCCTATCTTGTAGCAATTATTTTATTTGTATCGTGTATTTTGAACATTCTAACATGAGGTTGCGTTTTTTTGCTTTTCAAGCGAAAATGAGAATAAAGAAAGCATAAAATAAGTACCGAGAAAATAAAATTATAAATGCATAGTTTTCTTTCATATATATATATACTATACACTATATATTATTATTATTATTATTATTATTATTATTATATGTACTATACTATATATATATATATACCACATATTATTTAAAAAGACATGAATTTACTATTTGATTCCATGTTTGGGTTAATGAGGGGCTAGATTATTAAACATTTTAGTCTTTTTCCACCTACCAAATTACTTTCAAGCCCTAAAATTTGGTTAATATTGAGATGAATAATTCTACTTTTTATTCTTTTGTCAGAGGTGAATGTGAACACAATGAATTGTGGTTTTAAAAGCAAGTTTATCCCTTGAATGCAATATTAATTTTTTTAGAAAATGCATTACTATACATTTCATGTTCAAATAGAATGATTATAGTCTTATTTTTTTCTTTTTTAAAAAAAAACAATGATTATAGTGTTATAAATTCATGAAATGACTCCATGCTTATTGTTAGGGATCAAAATTGGGATGATCCCAAAGCCCACAAAAGCACACCAAACATACTCAAGGTTGGGTCATCTATCCCCTCATATTTATATCTCTCATATCCCTAAAGGCATTTCTCTCTCCCCAAAGTCCCCAAACACATATAACACAGAGGCAACTCTCCTTCTAAAGTCCTCAAACACATATAACACAGAGACATCTATACTAAAGTCCCTAAACACATATAACACAAGGGCAATTTTCTTCTTTATATGACAAAGGTCCTTAACACACATTGGGCCTTGTCAACCATTTCATTATTTACATATGGCCAAAGCCCATATCACATGTATGTCACATTGGGGGGCTTGCCTTCTTCAAAGTCCACTTTTCGGCCCAAAAGGCCCAAGACGTTGAGGCCTTGTCAACTACTCACACAAATAAAGACATGAAGACAAAAGGCACAAAACTCAATTCCCTGCTGCAGCATGTTTGATTTCCTGCGAGGAAAGCATCTAAGGGAAGGATTATATTTAACCATTTATGGCAGGGATTAAGTGCTAATTAATCTTTATTGCAGGTCTAAGGGCTACTTTGGACCAAACCCACAGCGGGAAACTCATTGGGAGATGTGGCTTGGAAGGCAAAAGAGGAAGGAAGCACCTCCGATTACCCTCCTTGAAAGGAACAATTATGCTTGGAAGTTGTTCCTTAACACAAATGGGGTAATCGACAGGTTGTAGAGGGTGGAATCAAAAACAAAGTCTGTTTTGACTTTGGGAGGAACCTCAGCAAACCCAAATGAAGAGTTGCCATCGACGATAGCGACATATGCACAGAAGAAGAAAAGGTTGATTTCATGACCGAAAGAGGGCATTTTTAGCTTCCTCAAATCGGAAGATTCTCCACCTTGGACCTAAAGCCTAATCACTACATCAATCAAAAAAGCAAGAGCCAAGGAGGTCACCAGATAAAGTTTCCGACCGGACAAGAGGCAAGCTATAAAAGGGTTCATCGATAGCAAAAAAGCGAAAATAATCACTAGAAGGACGATAAGGGCAACCACAAGAATCATCACCATCTTCACCACAAAACTCTCAAGGCAGGTTTCTTGTGCAGTCCCTTTCACTTTTAATGGGTGAAATGCTGCGGTGTCGGGGCATTTTTCACAGCCCTCGCACAGCTCTTTACATCCAATTTGGCTCACACATACTAGAGCCATCTTACACACTCAATTAACATCAAGACCAGACCTCGCCCATCTCGGTCCTCTGATGCACTCACATCAAAATATCAACAAAGAGAGAACAATCTTTGTTCTTCTTCACATCTATATCTGCCACAATCAAATATGGCATAACATCATCAGCCATCAGTGTCACACTACGGCAGCACTAAGAGACTATTCCAAGAAAGTCTTCCACAACTATCATTATCTACTCCAAGTTATCAACAAAGAAGACGATTCAAGCAAGTCTTGCGAAATTCACTACACATGAGTGGCAAGAAATCTTACCAACATAGCAGCAGAATGCTACCGCAAAATCTTGTCACAGCAGAATGTTATCGCAGCGGAATATACAAAGCTGAGCAACAAAGCTCGAAGCAGACTATCACATTCGAAGCTCAGAAACACAAAAATTGAGGCCAATCTTACTGCGGAAAGTTACCGCAGGAAAGCATCTTCATTCACAACAGATGTAGCCATCCACCACTGCCACAATGGGAGATGTTTCTCATGACACTTATCACAAGCCATGGGCATTGCAGCACCAACAAATTCTCATGAAGGATCTGTAGTTACCAACAAAAGCTCATGGCAGAATCAACATCAATACAAAGATTTGTGGCATTCACCAAAATGCTCATATGGCATCCACAACGCAATTCAAGCCATTGCAAACCATGATGGTCTACAGATTCATGGAGACCACCAACACAAAAGAAATCTAGCCATCAAGAGAAAGATGAAGTGTCATAGCTGCAGTATAGACAACATAGTTGCGGCAGAGATAAAAGCATGGCAGAAGTAGGGCTTTGACACTATTTTTCATGGCATAGCTATAGCGCGGCAACAATAAGAATCCATGGTTTTAGCTATGGCATGGCAACAGCACAACCTACAGATGTTGCTATAACATATAATCCAAAAGCATCCATGGCAATTCATAAAGACAACTGCAGCAGTAACAGTGCCCATGAAGTACTAACCCCTGCAGTAGCCATGATATCAAAAGTCTCAATGCCAACTCAACAAAGAGAGTTCATGATACAGCCACCAACGATGGAGTTCACATTATCGAAAATCCAAAGTTAAAGGAGTTCATGGCAAATTCATGATTGAGCTTGCGGCAAACACGGGCAAGGAACCGTCATACTCATGCCAAGCATTCAACAATAAAACTCCTGCTTCAAATCCCAACAGTGAGTTTCTTTTTATCACCATGATAATTTCTTTCCTTTTTATACTTCACATTACGGCAGGAGAATATATAGTCTAAGTAGAAATTTTCAATTCCTGCCGAAGTAATAAAAAGCCTACCCGAAATCCATACACAATCTATGCATATAAAATCTCAATCAAACCAAAAAAGGCAATACTCATAGACTAAATACATAGTCCAAATAGAAATTTCCACTCCTTCACAACAAAATCCAAGCAAAAAGCTGATCAAGCCCCAAAAGTCGAAAGCTGCGAACTTGTGCATAACGTGGCAGAAGGCAATCAGCTCTTGAACCCAAGTTCAACACATCTTCAGCTTGGGCTTTCTCGACTTCCATGAAAGCAATGATCTCCCCTTGATGGGCTATCCACTGCTCACATTGCTTCAATTCCTCTTTAGTCTGGGCAAGCTTATCTCTACATTCTCTACTCCTTGCAACCTCATAAAAGATGAAAGTTCAACCACCAGTAAGTATTTCGGCCAAGTTCTCCAAATGAGCAAAGAGTCAAGACACATCGAAATCTTGGTGCACGATATTATTGAAGAAATCTCACCAACGAAACAACAAATCTTCATTCGAAGAATTGATTGGAATCCAGCTCATGCCTTGAAGACTGTAGCACACCAAGCTGAAATTCAAACTAGCTATGGCAGACTCGGCAAAGTCAAAAAATAATTCTATTGCCTCTTCAACCCATGGCGCAAAGGAAGCATAAATGGTGTAGTGAGGCCTAATGCTTGCACATGCCGTCACTTATGGCTGAGAATCCACTATGAGGCATGCCATCAAAAAGCTTTTCACCTTCCATTAGTTATGGCAGCTCTTCATCACAAGTAAACTTGTTGATTCTCTCCTGGTTTCCTGCCATAGTGACAAAGGGAATCACGACATCAATATCACCAACATCTCCTGCAGCAGCACCAATCATTCATCAAAGAAAATGGTTAAGGAACTGATCGAAAGATCAATTGAACCAACTCACCAGATGTGTAGCCAATGCTATTGTGGATCGCAGGCTCCATGGTGATGACTTCAATTATCACAGAAGTCTCTTTTGCAACTTGCCTTGCAGTAGGAATCTCTAATGAAGCAAGCGCATCTATGGGCATGGTGTTCTCAGTTTATTCCAAAACTTTTTCCAAGATGTTGCTAAAAGCTGAAAAGTTCTTTGACTCATTAGCCGACACATCAGCCTCATCACCCATGGCAGCAATGCTATCAGCCTTACCTACGGAAGTGGCAACCTTGCCTACGGTAGGAAGCGTGTCAACATAAGCCACCTTAATTACAACAAAGCATCATACTGCCACGACGAAATTCAAAATTGGAAGAGATGGAAGCAATCTAACACCAATATCAAAAGGGTAGAAAAGTGTTTGTCTTGCGGAAGTTGAAAGTGCAGCAAATCCCGCGGAGCCCCTAACCGATTGAGAAGCCATCTTCCTGCCATAAAGATGCAACCGTTGGGCAACTTTGACCCATAATCAATTTGAGATTCAAGCTCCTGCTGCAACAAGGAGCTCTCACTCAAAGGGAGCTAAATGTTAGGGATCAAAATTGGGATGATCCCAAAGCCCACAAAAGTGCACCAAACATACTCAAGTTTGGGTCATCTATCACCTCATATTTATATCTCTCATATCCCTAAAGGCATTTCTCTCTCCCCAAAGTCCCCAAACACATATAACACAGGGGCAATTCTCCTTCTAAAGTCCTCAAACACATATAACACAGAGGCGTCTATACTAAAGTCCTTAAGCACATATAACACATGGCCAATTTTCTTCTTTATATGACAAAGGTCTTTAACACACATTGGGCATTGTCAACCATTTCATTATTTACATATGGCCAAAGCCCATATCACATGTATGTCACATTGGGGGGCTTGCCTTCTTCAAAGTCCACTTTTCGGCCCAAAAGGCCCAAGACGTTGAGGCCTTGTCAACTAATCACACAAACAAAGGCATGAAGACAAAGGCACAAAACTCAATTCCCTGCTGCAGCATGTTAGATTTCCTGTTGAGCAAATCATCTAAGGGAAGGATTATACTTACATTCAAATTCCTTCATATTTAACCATTTATGGCAGGGATTAAGTGTTAATTAATCTTCATTGCAGGTCTAACGGCTACTGTGGACCAAGCCCACAGCGGGAAACTCATTGGGAGATGTGGCTTGGAAGGAAAAAGAGGAAGGAAGCTCCTCCGATTACCCTCCCTGAAAGGAAAAACTATGCTTGGAAGTTGTTTAACACAAATGGGGTAATCGGCAGGTTGCAGAGGGTGGAATAAAAAACAAAACTTGTTTTGACTTTGGGAGGAACCTCGGCAAACCCAAATGAAGAGTTGCCATTGACGATAGCGACATATGCACACAAGAAGAAGAGGTTGATTTCAAGACCGAAAGAGGGCATTGTTAGCTTCCTCAAATCGAAAGATTCTCCACCTTGGACCTAAAGCCTAATCACTGCATCAATCAAAAAAGTAAGAGCCAAAGAGGTCACCGAATAAAGCTTCCGACGGGACAAGAGGCAAGCTATAAAAGGGTTCATCGGTAGCAAAAAAGTGACAATAATCACTACAAGGACGATAAGGGCAACCACAAGAATCATCACCATCTTCACCACAAAGCTCTCAAGAACCCTAATCGTCCACAACACAACAAGAAATCAGTCTCAATCTCTCCAAATCAGTGTTTTCCTCCATTGTCATAGCTTTGAGTTTTGATTCCATTGCTCTCAATGTTTCCTTCTTCTTTCTCCCAAATCTCACACCCAATCTTTTTCTCACAAGTCCTTAATCAATAAAGAAGCTCTTTGATTCATTTTACTTCAAAGCAATACGTTTCTGGGTTTCTTGTTCATCTTTTTCATCTTCCTCAGTTTCTCCTCTGTTGTAATCGGTTTCCTTCAGCAGGAAGTGTTCTTTGGATAGCTGCCAACCGTTTTCTCTTTAACCTTGGTCTCAATCTCATTTTATAACCCAATATCTTTTCTGGGAGATTTGGGCTTGGACTCGAACCCAATAGAGAGCCGACCCAGGCCTTCCATCATACAAAAAGGCTTCCACACTTATATTGCAATATATCCGTCTATCTTTATTTGATAAATTAAACATAACAACTCTGAAAAAGAGGAAATTGTATGACAACAACTACAAAAACTTTTATTTTCTACAACAACATGTTTCAAGGCACTATACTATTTTACTTTGCCAAATTAGTTCTTCAATTGTAAGATCTACTCCAAATTTCTAATTTGCTAACCACCTACTCACATATATCATAAGAACCGAGAGAGAAAAAAAAACTTCTATAACTAAAATAATTTGCTTGCCAAATATCAAGAATGCTCGACCTCTAGCACGAACCAATCAGCTTGTACATATATTATTTGATTTGAATAGACATATGAATTTACTATTTGATCCCATGTTTGGGTTAATGAGGGGCTAGATTATTAAACATTTTAGTCTTTTTTTACCTACGAAACTACTTTAAGGCCCTAAACTTTGGTTAATGTTGAGATGTATGACTCTAATTTTTAGTCTTTTGCCAAAGCTGAATGTTAATACAATTAATTGTGGTTTTAAAAGCAAGTTTATCCCATGAATGCAATATTGATTTTTTTTTTAAGAAAATGCATTATTATACATTTCATATTCAAATAGAACGATTATAGTCTTATTTTTTTAAAAAAAATGAATGAATGAATGATTATAGTCTTATAAATTGATGAAATGATAGTTTTTTCTCCATGTTTATATTGCAATATATCCTTCTATCTTTATTAGATAAATTAAGCGATAACAACTCTAAAAAGGGGGAAACTGTATGACAACAACTACAAAAACTTTTATTTTCTACAACAGCATGTTTTAAGCCACTACTATTTTACTTTGCCAGATTAGTTCTTCAATTGTAAGATCTGCTTAAAATATCGAATTTGCTAACCAAATATCATAAGAACCGAGGAAAGAAAAAAAACTCTATAACTAAAATGATTTGCTAGCCACAAATCAAGAATACTCGACATGCCAGCGCGAGCCCATCAGCTTGTAAATTAATTATATGTAAATCTCTAACCTCCTCATCTTAACATTAATTTATATGATAATTAATCATTCCTCTTCCTTTTTTTCAGTTTTATCTTTTGTGCAGGTGTAAAACATCATCAAATCAAAAAATGTTGAGCATTTGGACTTTTTGTGAAGCCTAAATTAAAATTGGCTTAACTTATAGAATTTTGTTAGAAATTTAAATTGGTAAGGTGGAGGACCAAACTGAAAGAAAGTTACAAGTTATGGACCACATTAAATGGAAATGAGCCTTGTGGAGAAAATGTAATTTTCTCCTTACATTAAAAAGAACCCAATTTTCCTATTTTCTTCTCTTCTTCACTGTCTAAAATTTCATAATTTCTCTCTCAACCAAACTGAAGCTCTCTATCTCTCTAAAACCTTTCCCTAAAATACTCTCAAAATCAACATGTAAATAGGGTAGATTGAAGACCTCATCTAGAGCTTCCAAGTTTGGGTCTTATCGTTAAATTCCATGGTATTTTCTTTTCCTTTGGTTACAAAAAGTTTGGGTCCCCAAGGGGACAGTCTAGTGGTTAAGACCTTGAGCTTCCAATCGGAGGTCGTAGGTTCAAATCCTAGGACGAGCGGGGTGAGTTTAGGGATGGGAGAAGGTTACCTCCCTTTGTGTAGCCTATCATTTAATTTCATGTTAACATCTAGCAAAAAAGAAAAGTTTAGGTGCAGGGATGGCTATCCCATCTCCAAGGGCTTTGACCTAGTTTGCGATTTACGGACCCATTGGACTTTCAGAACTTTCCATTGAATATGGAACGAAATTCTCTTGTTTTCTTCTTTGGTCCAAGAAGATGAGCAGAGAATGGGAATAAGCCCAATGATGATCGACGACTAAACAATAAGCATGGATTCTATTTCCATGGTTGTTTGAGCGCCCTATCTGACCCCACTCTGGCCTCTCTAGCTTGGGCCTCTATCTCTTTGACCTCTCTTTCTTGATGCACAACACGAGGGCGCATCCATGCTATCCTTGGCTTTGGCTGGTGTGCGGGCATCAAAAAAATGTTCTTTATCATTTTTTAATGATTCATCTCTCATTTTTTTATATAAATTTTATGAATCAATAAAAAATGGCTTATCAATTGAATGAATAAATGAATAAAAAAATATATGATTTTTTTATAGATCACAATTTTAGCACCCCACCCAACCATTTCAAAAGATTTATCCAATTTGCATAGTTTTGTATTAATCGTTAGGGTGCGTTTGGTTGGGGGTGATGTTTGATCACCTATGGTGATCTTCGGTGGTGATCTCAGATCACCCCATTTGGTTAGGATCACCTGTTGGTAATCTTGGGTGGTGATCTCAGATCACCCCATTTGGTTACACATTTTTTTAAAAAGAGGTGATCAGATTACCCCCTGATCACCCCTCTAAACCAAGGTGATCTAGGATCACCAGTGATCTTGCATCACTTGTGATCTTACATCATCAGTGATCTAGAGGGTGATCCTAACCAAATGCACCCTTAGGAGTTTATTTTGGAGAATCAAAGTGAGGTAGAATTTCACATTTTGGAGTTATTTTGAGGAAGATTTTTAACTTTGTATGTGTTTGGGAGGTTGAAGCAAGGAAATTGAAACAAAAAGGGCATTCAGAGGAGTAAGGATTTGAGAAATTCAGATTATTGGGTAGCTGGTTTTGAAATTTGGATGAAAAGTTGGAAATTAATGTTGTTTATGTTGTATTTTAATGTTTTGAAGTTAATTATATGTTATATTGTGTTGGGATGGTTGAAGTTATGTTAGGAAGTGAGAAAACAGAAAGAATGAAATTTGAATGTGTAAAACAAGTGGGTAATAAAAAAAGATGGCGAAAAAGTTTGTTGCTGGAAAGGAAGAGAAGAAAGAATAAAAAGGAAAATGAAAAATAAAATTGGAAGAGAGCGAAACAGGAGAAAAGAAAATGAAGAGAAGAGAAGAAAGAAAAGAAAACTAATAAAAATAAGAAAGAATAAAGAAAAAAAATTGAGAAATGATTAAGAAATAAGTGGATTAAATTATTAAGGAGTGTTACTGGCCAAAAACAATTATTAAGGAGTGAAAAGGCAGTTTTGTCCTTAAATATTATAAATTATCAATTTATTCATAGTTTAAACAGTCAATTAATTTATTCATAATATGGAATAAATCGCATTAAGCATCAAAATTGTTGTAACCAATGGAAACACTATTTTACCCTTAGAAGCATAAAATTACCATATTACCCTTAAGCAGTTTTTTTTACATTAATTACCTTTAAGCAGTTAAAGTGTACTAAATTACCCAATTGAACCAAGGTTTTGAATCTGACCAACTAGGTTCACGAATTATAGCACATAAGCAATGCCATCGTACCCTAAGAGTGTAAAATTATTGAAATACATTGATATTGCCCCTAACAGAGCGATATAAGTAATTAGCCTTTTAAATCGTACATTCAGGATTGGAATGTTACTATATTGACCCCTATGGGTAAAAATTACAATGTTACCCTCGACTGGTGAAAATTACTATTTTGCCCCTGAGTCATCAAATTTACGAAATCGTCACTAATGTGGAAATATATGAATTAGACCATGTCGCTTGTATCAATAAATCCATATGAGAGCCATCGTACCTAGAACGGGTGTAAATGACCATTTTACCTGAATGGGTAAAATTTTACCTTTATCCCAAACAAAGGAATTAGCCAATCTAAGCACGTTAGTTATTTCCATAGGGATAGAGAATCGCTTTCATAGTTCTACAATGTTAAAATTACCATTTGGTCCTTAGTTGGAAAAATTACAATTTTGACACTAAAGACCAAAAATGATCTATTGCCAAAAAAAAAATGAAAAAAATGATCGAATAAGCTCTAGAAAGTGATTTTTGATTCTAAAACTCGTCCAAAAACTTTGTAAGAATTAGATAAATGTAGTCATGACTGCGGTTTGGTTCCGATTTGGTTTTCGTTCGAGACCATCGATTCCGATGTTGATTCTTAGAACGATTCCGAACCAGAACCTTTTTTTAATTTTTTTTTCCAATTCTAATATATTAGATTAATGAATTTTATATTAAGGAAAAAGTATATATAATAAAAATTATTAGTTAAGAATACTAATAATTCTAATTTTGTTATATGACATGTATATTAAGATAGAAAATATATATGATAATGAAATAATTTTTAAGAAAATATGAAAATATAGTTAATATAATATTTTAGAATAATATTAAAGTTTTTAAATTATACAAATCTCAAAACTAGAACCGACGGTTGCGGCTCAATTCCAGTTCTAAGACACTAAAACCCAATCAGATCCTCTTTTAGAAAGGTTCTGGTTTGAATCTGGAATCTTTTTCTCGGTTTCAGTTTCAGTCTGGTGACCACGGTTCTGGTTTTGTTCTAAGATTCAAACAAAAACTGTGGTCACTTTAAATAGATGCGTTATACTCCTTGAAGTGAAATATTCGGTCTAGGTTATGTGTTTCTTGTCATTTTATATATTATGTATTGTTATTTTGGTTTATGATTTTAGTTTGAATGATTTTCTTGTATTCACATACTTCTCAATCAGATGATTGAGGCGGTGAACGAGACACCAGTTAAACTCATAGTGAATTAACTTTGGGAATATGCGAGTCCTTTGGACAATTAATGGGCCATCCGCAATAGAGTACATATCAAGGAAACATTTTCAATTTTGTTTTAATATATGTGTTTCATAAAATGTACTTATTAAATGTTTTGGATACATGAATAACCTGAATTTTTGTTTAGAAGAATTTGTGAAAGCATATAGGGACTTATGAACTTAGCCCATGAGTATGTATAACTTATTTTGGTTGAGCATCATGGACGCAACACAGCTAGCTAGTGGATTGTTTGGCGGACCGTGGCTATGACTGTTGATCCACATAGTCTATTGCTGTAGGTTTGACACGCCAGAAATACTAGATGGACGTCTGCATGGGGGAGTTATACTAGGTGTGCTGCGGTTGCCATGTAGTATTGGACTTAGACTAACATTAGGGGAAAGAGCATATTTTTGGAGATTCAACTCGGGTCATGTCACTCTAGATAATTTGTATTAGCAGGCCAAATTTTATGAAACATTAAATGGTTTTTATCTAATAATCTTATTTTCATAACAACTTGGTTTTATTACTATTTTGGTTTTGAGTGCACTCCACCCTCTCAGGTCCTCTTTTGAGGGTGGCTCACGCATTGAATAGTACGCACCTCTCATTTCCTTTTTGTGTCTTCAGGTACGTAAGTTGTAGTGTTTTATTTTGACGACTGAGTTGGTGGCGTATGCTGTTATCCCCGATGTTAGAGGTACTTCTCATTACATGACGGATCCCACTGGTATTGTCATCATTTTTGTTATCTCTCGTCTCTTGTTTCTTATAATTTCTTATCTATTGTTTTCACTCTTTGTATTTGACTTTGTTTTAAAATGATGGAACATTTTTATTACTATTTTCGGTTTTGAAGTTTCCGTTCTTACTCTGTTTTGTAGACTTTTATTATTTCAAATCTATTCTTTATCCTGGTTTATTTCTATTTTTGTTGTTTTGGTTTTGATATCGACACTTTGCAACACCTTGGATGCGTGTGACGCTTGGCATGTAGTTTGAGATAACGCAATGGTTGTCCGTGCTCGACTTGCCGGTCAGTGGATGATAATTTTTTGGGTAAATTACATACATGGTCACTAAATTTTAGGTGAGCTTCTGTTTTGGTCACCTAATCATAAAAAATAACGTTTAGGTCACTTATATTTGTAATATTTAATATTATGGTTATTGAATCACATAAGATGATGATGTGGCTATGCCATGTTCGATGACATTTCCATTCATTGTCATCATGTCAGGTGATATCTTGCATGATATGACAAGTCATATCATTATGCCACGTACATGATGGATGATATGATATTCCACACAAGGGTTGAGTGACCAAAAGATTCAAATTTACAAACGGTAAATGACCAAATCTTTTTTTTAAATGTCATTGTTTGAAGTTTTATAGATTTATTCTATTAAAACTCTATTTTTTATTTAATTAAATCTAAGAAAATTTTATAACTGTTTTATTTATAGTTATAAAAACTCTATCTTTATAACTATTTTATTTTTAACATTTTACTATTTTAATTAAAATAGCTTTGATATATTACAATTTTTTAAATATGTTTCTTAAATGTCATTTTTTTCCAAAAAAAAATTGTCTTTTTTTTAACTTTTACATTTTTATTCTAATGAGAACTCTATTTTTCCATCTATTTCTAATTTATTTTATTTTATTTTATTTTATATATTTTTATAAACTCTACTTTTAATCAATTATATTCATTTTTATAATTATTTATTTTTACCATTTAAATTTTTAAAAAGAAGACTTTTGAGTAGTTCGGGACCCAACCCAAGAATAATATAAACGAATAAAAGTATTATTATCATTACTTTGAAGTTTAAAATTTAAAATAAGTTACCTAATTGAGCTAAGAATTTATTTAAAATTTAATTATTGCGATTAACTTGTTTCTAATTGTAGATTGTATTGATAATTTAATTTATTGTGATTAAAATTATTCTTTTCTTTTAACAAGAATTTATTGTTTTTTTTTTAAATTTAAGAAGAGTAACCATCAATTATTTGATTTTACTTATAATTAATTTCAATTATTATTTTCATTTTTATTTAATTTAAATACATTGGATCACGTGCATTATACGTGAAAGTGAACACTATAAAAATAGAAATCATTTTTAAGAAATACTATCTATAAAACTGTATCATTCAAATGATTGGATAGTTCAAAAATATTTTAAGCACGACCCGCGCAATGCAAAGTTATATATTGGTAGTTTCATTAATTTTTTTTGGCAAGATGCATGCTAGTGTCATTGGTGTAATTCTCAAGCAAATGTGCTAGGAAGAAAAATATATACCATGATCCATCAGATAGTTGTATACTCTCAATGAACTTGCTTGCCTTCGCAATACAAGCTTCTATTTCTTTCCTTCGATAGCTTGGATGTAGCTTTAGAAATAATTTAAGTCCTTGAATTGCTGCCGAAGTGCATTCCACATACCTAATTAATTATCAAAAATTGACATAATAATATTTGTTAATTT